>CM056060.1:132198359-132479210 GCA_029574335.1 Rana kukunoris | reverse complement strand
CACCACAAATATTCCAAAAACACATTCAAATAAGTTTATATAATTGATTATGCATTTTATTGAGTGGAAAAAGTATTTGTTCCCTTATCAATCAGCAATATTTCTACCTCCTAGTGTCTTCTATACAGGCAACAAGCTGAGATGAGGAGCACTCTTAAAGGGAGTGCTCTTCATCTCAGCTTGTTACCTGTATAAAAGACACCTGACCACAGAAGCAATCAGATTCTAATCTCTCCACCATGGCCAAGACCAAAGAGCTGTCCAAGGATGTCAGGGACAAGATTGTAGACCTACACAAGGTTGGAATGGGCTACAAGACCATCGCCAAGCAGCTTGGTGAGAGGGTGACAACAGTTGTTGCGATTATTTGGAAATGGAAAAAAACTCAAAATAACTGTCAATCTCCCTCGGTCTGGGGCTCCATGCAAGATCTCACCTCGTGGAGTTTCAATGATCATGAGAATGGTGAGAAATCAGTTCAGAACTACACGGGAGAATCCTGTCAATAATTTCAAGGCAGCTGGGACCATAGTCACCAAGAAAACAATTGGTAACAGACTACGTTGTGAAGGACTAAAATCCTGCAGTGCCCACAAGGTCCCCCTGCTCAAGAAAGCAAATGTACAGGAGTGTCAGAAGTTTGCTAATGAACATCTGAATGATTCAGAGGAGAACTGCGTGAAAGTGTTGTGGGCAGATGAGACCAAAAATCAAGCTCTTTGGCATCAACTCACCTCTCCATATTTGGAGGAGGAGGAGAAATGCTGACTATGACCCCAAGAACACCATCCCCACCGCCAAAACACGGATGTGGAAACATTATGCTTTGTGGGTGTTTTTCTGCTAAGGGGACAGGACAAGTACCATCAAATCTTGGGTGAGAACCTCCTTCCCTCAGCCAGAGCATTGAAAATGGGTCGTGGATGGGTATTTCCAGCATGACAATGACCCAAAACACACAGTCAAGGCAACAAAGGCCACAAAGAAGAAGCACATTAAGGTTCTGGAGTGACCTAGTCTCCAGACCTTAATCCCATAGAAAACATGTGGAGGGAGCTGAACGTTCGAGTTATCAAACGTCAGCCTCGAAACCTTAATGACTTGGAGAGGGTCTGCAAAGAGGAGTAAGACAAAATCCCTCCTGAGATGTGTGCAAACCTGGTGGCCAACTACAAGAAATGTCTAACCTCTGATTGGCAACAAGGGTTTTGCCACCAAGTACTAAGTCATGTTTTTGCGAAGGGGTCAAACACTTATTTCACTCATTAAAATGCAAATATATTTAGAACTTGTTTTAAATGTGTTTCTATGGATATTTTTGGTGTTATTTCTGTCTTTCACTGTTAAAAGAACTCTACCAATAAAATTCAGTTTTCTATCTGTACTGGGAGTACAGCCTGCGTTCCAATAATCAGACTTGTGCTGACACGCTCCCCTGCATAGCCATTCACTGGGATGATCTGTATACTGCAGGTTCTTTGCCTCTTGCCGACACCCGCCCCCCTGCGGTCACCACCCCAATCCCTCAAAACCCCCTCTTGCAGCTAAGAACAGAAGTCATGCATACCTCCCAACAGTTCTGGATTAGGCAGGACTTTCGCACATTTTCACCTTTGTCCCACATTACTCCATTACATGCCAACAGCCCAGCAGGACCTGCAGCAGTGTAAACATACAGCACAGCCAGGGATTGGCGGGCAATCCTGTGGGGTTCGGCCACAGTGAGAGAGAGTGCAGCTGTCAAATCCAACCTGTGATGTCAGGGCCGATACGCATTTCAGGGGCTCCACCCCTTTGTCAAGCAACCAGTGCATAGACAAACAGCAGACATTGCTGGTTGGGGAAAAAGTGGCAACAGGCAGGACCAAATATTGGAAAACAGAAAAAATCGCGCTACAAACTATAAATAAACAAATGTGGTGTATCAACACCTACACATTAAAGATATTTACAGTATAAGAAAGTCCTGCATACTATGATATATGCAGACTAGACCTCGATTCAATGTTCAAAGTAGTTTTCACACATATAAAAAGTCCATCGATAGATTCAAAAGTTCAGATGTTAAGACTCCCAGGTGATGATGATGAAAACAAAACACTCCGGACAAGGTGTTACAAGAGAACCTCCACCACATATATATGTATGGCCTCTTACCAGATAAAGATAAAATGACAGCATTCAGATATAAACATGTATCCTGGAAGGCTTTCACTTGTGGTCACCTGGATGTACAATCTCCTCGTGTACCCAAAGACCATAAAGCAGGAAACAACAAGGCTCACATAGTGTGAATCGTTCATTTAATATATAAAAGATAGTAATAGTAATGCACTTACAAACATTTGTCGTTTAAAGGCATGGAAAAAATGTAGCCGGCCGGCTAGCAAACTCAGCCCGTATCTTCCGGGTATGGATCGTATGCGCGGTGACGTCAGCACGTCTCCTCCCTACGTTTCGTCACAAATGGGACGTGTTCACGGGATACAGGCGGCGTGCTGAATCACCGCTTTTGTAAGCATGACGTGGAGCGCAGCCTCGATGTGAGCAAAACCTAGCTCTCCGCCCGCCATATTGGAAACTGGAAACCAGCTTATCGTATGCGGCAGTGATTAATCTACCTATATGCGATATTGCTAATCAATCGAAAACTCAGCATCATTACTGAACTGTCAAAAGACAGACTCAGCAAACGAATACTAACTATAAACAAAAGGTAAAAATCTAGGAATAGAGAGCCTAGCAATCTTTCCATGTACAGGAAAAATAAAAGTCATGTAGCCCAACTAACGCTAACGCTAGATGAGCTCACAACCAGCTTGCTTCTCACTCACAAACACTATGTTAAAGCAGAATGTAAATAAAAAATATATAAAAAAGACAATAATGAATAATACAAAGATAAGTACCAAATATTCAATTAGTACTAAATATATAAATAAATAAAAAATATATGAAAACATACATAAATAAAAATATAAAATATATATTCTATGCCCAAGATACATATTAAAAGTGCCAACCTCATAATCTTAAATTTTCATTCATATCAGGATCTAGGCGGAGGGCCCAACTCGTTTGAGATTATTCCAGAAAATATCTCCATATGCTATTAAGAATTGGCTATAAAGCAGTTTACATCTACTTCGATGTTGAGCCCCAGAGGTGTGAAGCATTTTAATTCATATGCCCAGGCCATTTCAGACTTGGAAATAGTTCTCACTAGGTGGCTACCCCTCCAATGGGGGCTAAATTTGTCTATGCCTAAAAATATAGTGTTCTTAGGATCCATTTTATGGGTAATAAGATAGTGTTTAGACACAGAATGTTTAGTGTAGCCCAACCTAATATTTTTAATATGTTCGTTTCAACGAACTTGTAGGGGCGTTTAGTTCTGCCCACATATTGCAAGCCACAAGGACATTGCAACAAGTAGACCACCCACCCCCGTGGTGGAACATGTGATAAAGGGTTTAATGGGGTAGCTTTTCGATGTCTGTGTAGAGATAAACGTCGTCGTTCTCCTTGAATTACAGCCATTTAATGAACATACTTGGCACCTACCACATTTATAATACCTAGTCAGTCCAGATAGAAATCTAGACTCCATACTAGGGGGATTCATAATGTTAGGGGCTATTTTATCTTTGAGTGAAGGTGCACCCCTAAAAACAACCTGAGGTTTGGTTGGTAGTACACTACCCAACACCTTGTCGCTTTTCAAAATATGCCAATGTTTATTAACAATATGTTTTATATTGGCATGTTGGCAGGAATAATTAGTAATAAAGGGATTTCGAAATTTATTAGTTGTCCCTCTGTCTGTTTTTTCTGTCAATAGATCCACTCTATTGACTTCCTGAACCAAAGCCAAAGTACTGTTCAAAGAGTCCCGGGTGGGCAAGTATATAGATTTCTATCTGCAACCGCTTGTTAGGAGTATGCCCTCGTACGTCAAGGACAGCAGGCAAATTATCAACACTTTGGCTAACCTTACCCCGTCTGCAGGCCTATTATTGGTAACTGCAGATGTAACCTCACTCTATACTGTTATCCCACATCAATTGGGTTTGGAAGCAGTTTTCCATTTTTTGGGTAGGGATTCGGGTTTACCCAGTAAGCAGATCTCCTACATTATGGAACTCCTAGAATATGCTGCTATGCATAATTTTTTTTGGTTTGATGGGAAGTTTTTTAGACAAGATAGAGGGGTAGCCATGGGGGCTAAGTATGCCCCCAGTTTGGCAAACCTTTTCATGGCAAAATGGGAGGAGGATGTCGTCTGTGTTGATACTAGGCCCCACATTATTTTGTGGGCCAGGTACATAGATGACATCCTCCTCCTATGGGATGGTACCCCCATCTGACTTAAATTTGTTCATGACTTCCCTTAACATGAACAACAGAGGGATACATTTAAGTTATGAAGTGAGTCCTGACAAGATCAATTTCCTGGACTTGACGATTTCGATCAAAAATGGTTGTTTTATTACATCGACATATTTTAAAGCAACAGATAGAAATGCATTTATACCCAACACCAGCTGCCACCATTCTTCATGGCTGAAATCAGTGCCCAAAAGCCAATATTTGCGTTTAAAACGAAATTGTACTGAGGATAAAACCTTTGTTGAACAGGCTGATATTCTAACTTCACGATTTCTGGAAAAAGGTTATTCCAAGGACTCTTTGAACAGTACTTTGGCTTTGGTTCAGGAAGTCAATAGAGTGGATCTATTGACAGAAAAAACAGACAGAGGGACAACTAATAAATTTCGAAATCCCTTTATTACTAATTATTCCTGCCAACATGCCAATATAAAACATATTGTTAATAAACATTGGCATATTTTGAAAAGCGACAAGGTGTTGGGTAGTGTACTACCAACCAAACCTCAGGTTGTTTTTAGGGGTGCACCTTCACTCAAAGATAAAATAGCCCCTAACATTATGAATCCCCCTAGTATGGAGTCTAGATTTCTATCTGGACTGACTGGGTATTATAAATGTGGTAGGTGCCAAGTATGTTCATTAAATGGCTGTAATTCAAGGAGAACGACGACGTTTATCTCTACACAGACATCGAAAAGCTACCCCATTAAACCCTTTATCACATGTTCCACCACGGGGGTGGTCTACTTGTTGCAATGTCCTTGTGGCTTGCAATATGTGGGCAGAACTAAACGCCCCCTACAAGTTCGTTTGAACGAACATATTAAAAATATTAGGTTGGGCTACACTAAACATTCTGTGTCTAAACACTATCTTATTACCCATAAAATGGATCCTAAGAACACTATATTTTTAGGCATAGACAAATTTAGCCCCCATTGGAGGGTAGCCACCTAGTGAGAACTATTTCCAAGTCTGAAATGGCCTGGGCATATGAATTAAAATGCTTCACACCTCTGGGGCTCAACATCGAAGTAGATGTAAACTGCTTTATAGCCAATTCTTAATAGCATATGGAGATATTTTCTGGAATAATCTCAAACGAGTTGGGCCCTCCGCCTAGATCCTGATATGAATGAAAATTTAAGATTATGAGGTTGGCACTTTTAATATGTATCTTGGGCATAGAATATATATTTTATATTTTTATTTATGTATGTTTTCATATATTTTTTATTTATTTATTTATATATTTAGTACTAATTGAATATTTGGTACTTATCTTTGTATTATTCATTATTGTCTTTTTTATATATTTTTTATTTACATTCTGCTTTAACATAGTGTTTGTGAGTGAGAAGCAAGCTGGTTGTGAGCTCCATCTAGCGTTAGTTGGGCTACATGACTTTTATTTTTCCTGTACATGGAAAGATTGCTAGGCTCTCTATTCCTAGATTTTTACCTTTTGTTTATAGTTAGTATTCGTTTGCTGAGTCTGTCTTTTGACAGTTCAGTAATGATGCTGAGTTTTCGATTGATTAGCAATATCGCATATAGGTAGATTAATCACTGCCGCATACGATAAGCTGGTTTCCAGTTTCCAATATGGCGGGCGGAGAGCTAGGTTTTGCTCACATCGAGGCTGCGCTCCACGTCATGCTTACAAAAGCGGTGATTCAGCACGCCGCCTGTATCCCGTGAACACGTCCCATTTGTGACGAAACGTAGGAGGAGACGTGCTGACGTCACCGCGCGCATACGATCCATACCCGGAAGATACGGGCTGAGTTTGCTAGCCGGCCGGCTACATTTTTTCCATGCCTTAAAACGACAAATGTTTGTAAGTGCATTACTATTACTATCTTTTATATATTAAATGAACGATTTCACACTATGTGAGCCTTGTTGTTTCCTGCTTTATGGTCTTTGGGTACACGAGGAGATTGTCTACATCCAGGTGACCACAAGTGAAAGCCTTCCAGGATACATGTTTATATCTGAATGCTGTCATTTTATCTTTATCTGGTAAGAGGCCATACATATATATGTGGTGGAGGTTCTCTTGTAACACCTTGTCCGGAGTGTTTTGTTTTCATCATCATCACCTGGGAGTCTTAACATCTGAACTTTTGAATCTATCGATGGACTTTTTATATGTGTGAAAACTACTTTGAACATTGAATCGAGGTCTAGTCTGCAAATATCATAGTATGCAGGACTTTCTTATAAATATCTTTAATGTGTAGGTGTTGATACACCACATTTGTTTATTTATAGTTTGTAGCGCGATTTTTTCTGTTTTACATATTGCTTTGGGTGTAGTCTAACACCTTTTTTTATCGCTGCTTCTCATATATAAGTTTTTTTGAACGAGCGCTATATATTTTTACTCCTAGGACCAAATATTGCATGTGTACCCACAGCGGAATATATTAAACCTGAAAAATATATAAAATGTTACACTGTTGTGGGTGCACATGCAATAGTTCCTGCCACCTGCCAGCATTTTCCTGACTGGCACTGTGTATAGATGACTGATGTTTCCCCATGAATGGACTCTTTGACAAATGGGGCGGAGCCCCTGAAATGCATATCGGCCCCGTCCATCCCCAACATCACAGGTTGGATGTGACAGCTGCACTCTTTGCGATCACACCTCCGCTGGCTTACCTGCCAATCCCTGGCTGTGCTAAATGTTTATTGTACACTGTTCACACTGCTGAATGTCCTGCTCGGCTGCACTCACTTGTTATCCATCTGATGCCCGCATTCTTGCCTCGGCTCCTGTATGCTGTTAATCAAGATTTTAGAATGCAAGTGTGCTATGTTTAATTTAAATGGGGTCTTTTCAGGGTTTAACTCCTGAACCTTTCACTCTGTCCGTAACGCATTCCTAAACCTTGCACTCTCTCAGTAGCACTCTCCTAAACTTGTATTCTCTCGGTAGCACACTTCTGAAACTTGCACCCTGTACGAAACGCACTCCTGAATCCTGCACTTTGTATGTAGCGCACTCCTGAACCTTGCACTCTGTATGTAGCACACTTCTGAACCTGTACGTAATGCATTACTGAGCCTTGCACTTTGTGTAATGCACACAGATTGTGCAAAACAATTTCTAATCAAAGCTTTTTATTCTTTTTTTTAAAATGATTGTGCAGAGTTTTGTGTCTGTGTGACTATTGTTTGTGGCACGGTAATCAAAGCATATTTTATAGGTACAAGGAAGTCCGGTTTTGTTTAACCATTCCCCTTAAGCCCCTCCCACTGTTAATTGTTTGGCCACACCCATTTTTGCGACGGCGCACTACGTGTTTTTTTCATATCTACACAAATGTTTTTCCTTAGTCTATGCAGAACTAACCCTCCCGCCCTTTTTCCCAGACAAAGTGCAATTCTTGATTATTTGTTTGTGGGGGAATACACCCTTTTTTAGGTTGGAATCTAAAGCTGGCAATGCTATACTGCTGCATGATGTTAGAATAAACGCTGCTTCAATGGATGTATTTTTTGCCTCTTAGCACAAGGTAAGGAGCATACAAACACCCCAAAATCAGCTTATAGCAAACATGTGCCAATGCAGACAAGATCAATTCAGCTGTCAGGAGGAAGCAAAAGGTCTGTATTGCCTTACGTAAACCTGCACACACACACACACACACACACATGTGCACGCTGAATAAACTTATCAAGGTGACTGATAATTTAGCTCAGTTACTCTTCTCTAAAAAGAACTCTGCCAAATTTGATGCAATTGAATTCCCTCTTTAGATTCACTTCTTAGACCTCTAGTTTGCTTGTTGAGCTGTCTGTACTGCTCTCATATTGAACACGAAACAGGAACTGCCTCTTACATTCAATTATTTTCACAACTCTCGCCTTTTACTAACAGAGGAGACAGTTGATCTACGTTGGACTAGAATGAACAGAATATACTCATTTTGATGTACTAGATCTACTTTGGATCCCATTATTAATCTATATACAATAAAAAAGCCTCCATAACAGCTGTAATGGATATGTAACTTGTATTTAGTCTGTACACCATCAGACCTCTCATGTGTAAACCTTCATATTTCTGTACTTCTCATTTCATTGAAAGATGAAAATAAAGAATTACAAATATTATAGGATCTAATCCATCAGAGGATTACCGGTAATTGCATCCCAAAGTGAAGTTTAGGTAGAAACTGCATAAAAACTCACCTTAAACTTTTTACCTGGGCAAACATGAGGCATAAATTTTCTATCAAACATATGAGAAAACGGTCCATGACCTAGAAAATAAACCACTGTCAAAGTCAGCATTGTAATAAGATAACGCTTTACACACACACATACACATATTATATTGGTTAGATTTGGGATGGCATGTTACCTCATGGCTCTGGTGAAGTGTCTAGGGTGAATGGTGAACACAGTGGCAATGAAGGAATGTCCACAAAATAGGAAGTCTCTTTATAAGTGCTCTTTATTACAAAGCCGGGTAAAAACAGTCAAACAAGTGATGGGAAGGATAGACAAAGGTTGAGGGAGATAGCAGACTCAGGCTTTGGATATCGAAGCAATCCTGCTTTCCGGCAAATAATTTGTCTTTCTGCGCCACTCCAGCTTGAGTGGAATAGCGTACCTCGTCAGGCCTCTCTCACAGACCTGGCAGCCAGATATCACTCGAACTTGAGAAGGATGCCTCTGCCACAGGCTCTTCTGAATGACCGTCATGCCTCTGCCACCAGCCTTCCCTGAGTGTTGAACCGTAGGTATTCCTCCTGAGTAAAGGTCCTCTTGAGTCTTCCCCTAATGTTGCCAGAGTACTGACAGAGAGGAAACAATCCCTGTGTCCAGGATCTCGATCCCCGATGGATTGTCTGCCTACGGGCTCTCCTCAGACTGACTCCCCACCGAACAGCATAACTCGCTTGGGATCTCCGATGGTGGGAACCCAGTAAGTCACTGGGTCCCCATGGTATTCAAAATGTTCCGGACCAGCTTGGCTCCGGAACCAGGAACTCGTGTAGCACCCACGCCCCGGCCAGGTAGGCCATAATGCACGGGCCGCGGTGAATGTGCGGTCACCCTAAAGGTGGGTGCCGCACCAGGAACCAGAAGACAAGGAAGAGCCCACAAAGATGGCATCTGTCCCATAAGTACCCTCTGCCAGCATGCCCAGCGAGGCCCAAGCCTCGGTCGAGAGGACATCCGTGATAGGCGAAACACTGAACAGAGGCCTTCTGGGAAAATGTGTGTTCCGCCTATCACAGGACAGTCTGAGGAGTAGGCACGGCTTTTAAATCATGGATGCCCGCAGCCTGGAAGACGGATCCTGCAAAGACATAAGGTAGGAAGATCGTCTTGGCCAGCACAGTGGGGGCAAATGATGGCAAGTGATGGCACAGTGGGGGCAAGTGATGGCACAGTGGGGGCATGTTATGGCACAGTGGGGGCATGTTATGGCACAAAACCAAAAATGTTCCTGGAAAATAAGGGGGTCGTCTTATACGCCCACTCGTCTTATACGCCAGCAAATACGGTATTTTCTGAGAAAAAAAGCTCTGCATACACTATATACCTATACCCTGTTCCAAATTATTATGCAAATTCTATTTCAGTGTCACAAAGATTAAATATTTTGTTTTTCAGTTCAACTCATGGATGGCATTGTGTCTAAGGGCTCTTTTGATCACTGAAAACATTCTCGGACACCTATGATAATTACATTGCCAGATGAGCCCAATTAAAGGAAAAACTACTAAAAAGGAGGGTGTTAGGCAGCGTACCATTTTTAAGCAATATGGGGAAGAAAAAGGAGCTCTCTGCTGCCGAAAAGAGTGAAGTAGTTCAATGCCTTGGATGAGGTATGAAAACATTAGATATTTCAAGAAAACTTAAAGGTGTTGTAAAAAACATTTTTCCCTAAATAGCTTCCTTTACCTTAGTGCAGTCCTCCTTCACTTACCTCATCCTTCCATTTTACTTTTAAATGTCCTTATTTCTTCTGAGAAATCCTCACTTCCTGTTCTTCTGTCTGTAACTCCACACAGTAATGCGAGGCTTTCTTCCTGGTGTGGATAAAGCCTCTTGAGGGGGGAGGGGGCGAGCAGGCAAGTCAGGACACTCTCTACTTTGCAGATAGAGAAAGGAGCTGTGTGTTAGTGAGAGTCCTCTTATTACTGTGTGGGGTTAAAGACAGAAGAACAGGAAGTGAGGATTTGGATAATGTGATAGAGGGCGCTAGTGAACACAATACTATAAATAAGGTCACCGTATGAAAAACTGACTTTGGTAGGTAGGTACTTATAGTATTGTGTTCACTAGCGCCCTCTACCACATTATCCATTCATTAAATAGGAAGTTCACTTTCTTCCCATTTCTTAGGGGAGCAGCTTTATTTAATTTTATTTTTTATCACAGGTTTTTTCTTGGCATGAAACTACTCACCTAATCAATAAAAATGTTGGCGTGCGAATTCTGCCAATTTACCAGGAAGTGAGGATTTCTCAGAAGAAATAAGGACATTTAAAAGCAAAATGGAAGGATGAGGTAAGTGAAGGAGGAGGACTGCACTAAGTTAAAAAAAAAAGCTATTATGGGGAAATTTTTTTTTGACCTTTACAACCCCTTTAATTAACAAAATGCAAAGTAAATAAAACAGAAGAAAAATCAAAATCAATTCAATATTTGGCGTGACCACGGTTTTCCTTTAAAACAGCATCAATTCTTCTGGGTACACTTAGGCCGCGTACACACGATTAAATCTATCTGCTGGAAACGGTCGGCCCGACCGTCCCAGCAGACAGATTCGACCATGTGTACGGACGAGCCGACGGATTTGGCCACCCGACAGATTTCAAAGCATGCTTTGAAATCTGTCAGCTGGGAACCCGTCCGCCCGACATGTCTGCTGGTTAGTACGCTAACCAGCAGACATGTCTTCTCGCACACACGCCGAATGGTTTCGACGCATGCGTGGAAGTGTTTTACTTCCTGGTGCGGTGACGTGGCGGCGTCAACGTCACCGACACGTCAGCGCGCTGTCTGCTGGCGGGGATTTTGGTTTGCTCGTGTGTACACGCGAGCAAACCAAAATCCCAGCAGACAGATCTGTTCAAATCGGTCGGTCCGACCGATTTGAACAGATACATTTGCTCGTGTGTACAAGGCCTTACAGTTTTGTTAGGATCTCGGCAGGTAAGTTGTTCCAAACATCTTGGAGAACTATAACCACAGATCTTCTGTGGATGTAAGCGTCCTCAAACCCTTCTGTCTCTTCATGTAATCCCAGACAGGCACAATGATGTTGAGATCAGGGCTCTGTTTGTGTTGTTCTTTACACTAAAGATAGCTCCTAATGTCATTGGCTGTATGTTTGGGATCATTGTCCTGCTGCATAATAATTTGGGGGCCAATCACACGCCTACCTGATGGTATGGCATGATGGATAAGCATCTGCCTGCATTTCTTAGCATTGAGGACACCATTGATCCTGACCAAATCTCCATCTCCATTTATAGAAATGCAGCCCCAAACTTATAAGGAACCTCTGCCATGCCTTACCTTTGCCTACAGACACTCATTACTGTACTGCTCTCCAGCAGTTTGTGAACAAACTGCCTTTTGTTACAAACATTTCAAATTCTGACTCATCAGTCCAGTAGGGTTGCCATCTTTTCTTCAAGTCAAACCCGAACACTTCAGTGTCGCAAAGAATTATTTTTTCATAGTGTGCATAGATAAACTACGCATAGATGTTGCTATTAAATAAAGTTTCTAATCATATGAAGTTAAGCACAAGAGTCCCCCTTTACATCTTAACTCGCAGAGTTCCCTTTCACTGTAAGGGAGGACTCTGCAGACCCTGATGTAAGGGAGAACTCTGGGGACTATAACATAAGGGAAGCTCTGGTGTACAAAGAGGACTCTAATGTGAGGGTTCGGAACACTGTGGCCTCTGGTGTAAAGGGAAGCTCTGATGTAATGAGTGCTCCGAGAACCCTGATTTACCTTAGCGTACTAACTTAGAGGCAGGAGAGAGAAGGGGGAGACTTAGTCCAGTCTGAATAATGTGTCAAACAGTAAATATTTTCTACCTTGTGCTGTTTTCCAGCCGATCTCTACCTGTAACAATCGTCGCTGCGCTGCTGCTCCTCTCTCCCTGTATGGGCGCTTCAGCGCCGTATTGTGTTTCACCGTGGAACGCATACGGCGCTCACGTGATGACGTCATCGCCATGATGCGCTCCAGCCCGGAACGCGGAAGTGTGTCTCATACGGCGCTCCATTTAAAAAATGCTGCAATGTGTTACACCTGATCTCCTGCCTATAAAGGCTTGCATAGGAGATACAGGTGTTGTTTTATTGCTATCAGTGCCAGCTACTGCCAGCTATTATGGCAAGCTGTATGTCAGTCGTGGAGCAGTGTTCAAGTGAGCTACAGCTTGTAAGCATGGAGGCCCCAGTACACCAGCCACTGCTTGAGCCCCCCTGTTTCAACTGCCATCATAATGTTACTACATATGACATCTGCTTATCAACATGTTATATGGGAGATACTACTGTGCTAAATACTATCTTAAAGGCTCAGCATCCTACAATATACTAATGCTATGTCTATCTAATATATGCAGCTATAAATACCTCATCTATACATAATACAAACCTGAGCTATACAGCCTCTCTTATGCAACCAATAATGAGTTATACTCTCAAGCAATACTAATGTCTTAATAGGAAATAATTCAAGTATGCTACTGTAATTACCTACACTACTTTATTGCGTATACGCAGGTGCTATTTTGTTACTATAGTATACAAGTACCCAGTTGTTACTACATTACAACTCTCAAATAATACGAGCTTGGCATAAGTACAAATGTCTTATAGGCCTCAGCCTAATAGTTTGAACTAGTTCTCCTTAATACTTTTTTTGGCTAAGGGTTGATGCTATTTCGTGGCATCCCCCCTTAGTAACCCAATACATCCTTGCATGCTGCAAGTGATATCATTAACCTCCAAACTCCTGTTGCTAGGATCGATGCCTGGGGTTCCTTACTGTAATCACGCGCATGAAGAGGTGTATTGGAATCTAGTCCTTGAAGCTAAAACATATTTTAATCGCTAAGGTCTGTTCGCATGTTGTAATGCTTTCATCCCAAACTCCTGTTGCTAGGAGTGACGCCTGGGGCTAATACTGAGTTGTCGCATACAGAAGCGCATTGAGGTCCTTGTATCCACAGTTGTGATTCACTCCCCCTCCCTCCTCCATCTACAGAGCATAATAAAAACTTTCTACACACCTGAAATTAGCACGTCCCTGCTCCCAGAGGTGTATTTAGGTTTTGTGCTGCCCTAGGCCTGACCAAACTTGTGCACCCCCCTAATTTAAATATGACCCACCCCTTCCTGTCACGGCCACAGCCTGTGTTGTTTAAGACCCGCCCTGAAATTTTCGAGTGAGGACATTAGTTCTGAGGGCCTGGGGAGGGGGGGGGGGGGTAATGGATTCCCTTAATTTACTTAGATTTCCTCTTACTTTCTGGTTGCCCATAGAGCAGGAAGTGAAGGGAAATCTTCGCAATAGGACAGGGATGGTAAAAGTGTTGCCTATAGTTCTACTTTAAGTAAATGGTGCAGCAGAAACATATAGCACAGTGAGGAAGGTTTGTGGTCCAGGGTGACAAAACAGTCAAAATTGGAAACACCCCCCCCCCCCCCCACAGTTGCGGAATGCCGGCCGCCCGCATACTAGAAGCAGCGCGGACGCTTTATGGGGGCGCTAGACTAATTTTCCTAACAGTGTAGCGCAAGCCGGCAGGGACTCTTTTCGTGCTGCCCCCCTGCAAAGTGCTGCCCTAGGCCTGGGCCTTGTTGGCCTAGGCCAGGATACAGCTCTGCCTGCTCCCCTCCTCCTTGTGTGTGTACAGAACGCAGAAGGAGGAGGGGGGAGCTTTGATCCACTGACACTGTGCTCTGCTGAACCAGGCTGCTGTCAGGGAGGGGGGAGACATCAGATGTGACTCTCTGTGCAGCCCGTGTGAATGATGTGTCCAGGGTTTGGGGCAGATGTAAACACATCATTCAAAAACCGGACTGTCTGGGAGAAAACCGTACAGGTGGCAACCCTAGTCCTAAGGTTTTTGTTTAATTTTTGAAGTCAACCTTAGATTGTAAGCTCCTTGCGGGCAGGGACTGATGTTAATGTATATGTAGCACTACCCCCGAAGGAGCTTCTGGTTTGTTTTGGATGGCATGTTACCTCATGGCTTCTCCGCCGTCTTAGGGGTGTATGGTGAATGTAGCATTAACGGAATGTCCACGACAGGTGTCTTTTTTGTGCTCTTTATTACCCAGCTGGGTAAAAACTAGGGTTGTCCAGATACCGATACTGTATCGGTATCGGGACGATACCAAGTATTTGCGGTAGTACTTGTACTCGCGCAAATGCTCCCGATGCCTGAATAGAATACTTTTTTTGTATTTATCAACATGTTCTGTGAAAATTCTTAGAGTTTTTTACTACTGCGTGACAAGCAAATAAAACATTTTTAATCATTTTTACTCATTTTTATTCTTTTATAATGTCTTGAGTTAGAGTTCTTCATAATTCTAAAGAAAATATCCTTAGTCTGTATTGTGGTTTGAAAACTGTCACATGACATTTAAAAAAAGTATCGGTATTCGGTATCGGCGAGTACATGAAAAAAAGTATCGGTACTTGTACTCGGTCCTAAAAAAGTGGTATCAGGACAACCCTAGTAAAAACGGTAAACTTGTGGTGAAAGGTAAAGTTGAAAGGAGAAGGAGAACAGCAGATTCAGGCGTAATGGTAGGGAAACAGTCCTGCTCCCACGTGTAACACTTCTTGCACCACTCCTGCCTGAGTGTACTTTGTGTACCTGGACAGGCCTCTCTCACTGACCTGGCAGCCAGAGTATCACTCGAACCTTTAGGCCAGGTTCACACCTATGCAAATTGAGTGCGGCTTAAACCGCATCCAATACGCAGAACATTTCTAAATACATTGTTTTCAATGAGGCTGGTTCACATATGTGCGATGCATTCACACTGCACATTGCCGAAAAAACGCGTGCGTATTTTAGGCCTTGCGGTGCGGCTCAGGTGCGAATTCAGGCCCATTATCTTCTATGGGTACGCAGAGGATTCGCAGATGTGTTAATTTCTCTTCAGGATTTCTCTCATTCAGTTCAATACACTTCCCCCTCCCCTCCCCCTCTCCCAGGTCTCCAAATTCGCAGCTAATCTGCAGCTAAAATGCAGTGGATCTGCTGAACAGCTCTCTTATCTCTCTGCAGAGATAAGAGAGCTGAAATTCGCACCGCACTAGTGTGAATCCGGCCTTAGGGAAAAGTCTCTGCCACAGAACCTCCTGGAATGAACTTGAACCTTTAGGGAGAAGTCTCTGCCACAGACCCTCCTAGAGGTGTTGTTCATGCGCTAAAGGCCTAAAAATAAAGCGCATGTAAGGCACCTGAAAAACTGCATCCCCAGTGTGAAAGCCTGAGTGCTTTCACACTGGAGCGGTGCGCTGTCAGGACGTTAGAAAAAGTCCTGCAAGCATCATCTTTG
Organism: Rana kukunoris; assembly: GCA_029574335.1. Classification (NCBI taxonomy): domain Eukaryota; kingdom Metazoa; phylum Chordata; class Amphibia; order Anura; family Ranidae; genus Rana; species Rana kukunoris. The sequence continues at coordinate 132,463,236 of CM056060.1, read as the reverse complement.
GAACAGTGTATACACCGCTCCTTCACTGCCCCTGCCCATTGAAATTAATGGGTCCCCACTGCCAAAGCGCTTTTCAGGTGCATTTAACCCTTCTTTCAGCCGCTAGCAGGGGGGTTAAAAGCACCCACTAGCACCTGAAAAGTGCCGCTAAATCTTTACTTTACTGCCAACACGACCACACTGCGAGTGTGAAAGGGGTCTAAATCTCACCATTCAGCAGTATTGCTGCTCCCCAGTCTGCCACAGAGATCTGGTTCCAGTGTGGAGCCCCTTGTTAAAGCAACCTGGGAGTTCTATAAAGCCCTGACTGCTTCATCTGTTACACCTGAGCTCATTAATCCTCATTGAGCCCAAACAGACTCAATCCATAGCACAAACACCAAAGCAATCAGTGTACAGCATGAACCTGGGACACAAATATATATCCCATCCTGGACACAACCCATAGATTTCCCTGGCTTCCTGTCACACTGGTCATAAGAGTATGTGAGACATTAAAGTGTATGCTTCCTAGAAGCAGGGAGTGATGTGAATGGTTCTATGTAGATGTGAAGTACAGTATTGATGAAGAAAGTAGATTAATTTTTTTTAAAATAAAAACACACAACTTACCCAAATCATGGCATAGTCCTGCGATCTGGACACACAGTATGTCTTTCTCATCAATCATTAGATCTGGTTGGAAATCTTTTAAATGCTTTATTAAGCATCCTGCTAGGTGACTCACACTGTGTAAACAAGGAAAAATTGTATCCTACTGTTAAGCTGGCCATACATTGATAAAAAAAAAAAAGATTCAGCTTGCATCAAACACATTCTTACATCTATGATAAACGCACAAATGGGCAAATCCTCCCAGCTATTGTATTTTCTGCATGGCTCCTTTGAGTTAACCACTTAAGACCTGGACCTTTTAGGCAGCTAAAGGACCCGGCCAGGTTTTGCGATTCGGCACTGCGTCGCTTTAACAGACAATTGCGCGGTCGTGCAACGTGGCTCCCAAACAAAATTGGCGTCCTTTTTTTCCCCACAAATAGAGCTTTCTTTTGGTGGTATTTGATTACCTCTGCGGTTTTAATTTTTTGCGCTATAAACAAAAATATAGCGACAATTTTGAAAAAAAATTCAATATTTTTTACTTTTTGCTATAATAAATATCCCCCAAAAATATATAAAAAATATTTTTTTCCTCAGTTTTGGCCGATACGTATTCTTCTACATATTTTTGGTAAAAAAAAAAAATTGCAATACGCGTTTATCGGTTGGTTTGCGCAAAATTTATAGCGTTTACAAAATAGGGGATAGTTTCATTGCATTTTTATAATTTTTTTTTTTTTTTTTACTACTAATGGCGGGGATCAGCGTTTTTTTTTTTTTCGTGACAGCGACATTATGGCGGACACTTTGGACAATTTTTTTTTTTTTTTTTTAGTGTATTTTTGTGCGTGAACTCGAGAGAGAGGAGCCGGACTGCAGGAATTGGCAGTAGGCAGACCCTCCCCCCGGAGGCAATCGCCATCCTTCTCCATGCCCCCGGTGGCAATGGCGGGTGTGAGAGGGGGCCTCCCACTCACCCCACCCTACCTGCTCCACTTGGGAGCCGGACTGGGGCCCAATGGGACCCCAACGGGGCAGAGGGACTCCCCCTATGAGGGAGTGAGGGGGTCTAGCCCACCCAGCCAGCCCCGTAGGTCCTTCGCCTCTCATTTTTTAGGAGACCGCATGGCCAATGTGCGTGCGTGGTAAACCAATTTCGTGTGCGTGCAAGTGTGGTGGTTTTTTGTGGGGGGGGGGGGGGGGCGTACTAAGCACAGGCGTACCTTGCATAGCACACCCACCGGGAGCCGGGCTGAGACCACCAAACTCAATTCACATGTAGCCGAGACCGGGATCCGAACCCTTGGCTGCAGAGGTGAACGGCTTGTCAGCGCAGTGCCAATCACGTACTTTGGACAATTTTGACACATTTTTGGGACCATTGTCATTTTCACAGCAAAAAATGCATTGTTTATTGTGAAAATGACAATTGCAGTTTGGGAGTTAACCACAAGGGGACGCTGGAGGGGTTATGTGTTCCCTAATGTGTGTTTACAACTGTAGGGGGGTGTGGCTGTAGGTGTGACGTCATCGATTGTGTATCCCTATAAAATGGATCACACGATCGATGAGGCCGCCACAGTGAAGAACGGGGAAGCTGTGTTTACACACGGCTCTCCCCGTTCTTCAGCTCCGGGGACCGACCGCAGGACTCCAGCGGCGATCGGGTCCGCGGGTCTCGGTCACGGAGCTTCGGACCGTGTCGCGCGCGCCCGGGCACAAGCACAGGACGTACCTGTACATGCCCAGCCGTGCCATTCTGCCGACATATATGTGCAGGAGGCGGTCCTTAAGTGGTTACAACTGAAGCACTAAGCAAATAAGGCTGTGCTTAATGCATGCATCTAAATGGCCTAGTTGTCAAGTCTGGTTGTAGTGTGACTTTCGGTGACATACCCAATAGAGTGCTCAAATCTGTTGTGGGAGGCTCCTGGGTAAACATAATAGCAGCCACCGAGCTGTTTGATATACCGCAAACGCTGGAACTGTGGAGTGTCAATAATCCGGACCAGCAGGGGGTGCATCTCAATGTGACCATGGATTGGATCATTGAATATCTAAAACAAGAAAGAGGATACTCAAAATGCTGCAAATCTCACACTAAAAATGTAATTGCCTTTAAGGCCGTGTACACACGGCAGAGATCCTCGACGGGCAGAACACATCGTTCCGCCCGTCGAGGCTCTCTGCCGGCCGTCGAAATCGGCGACCCGCCCGTCGGGAATGGCAACCAGCCATTCATCCAGGCGGGCCGTCGAGGAAATAGAGAGCGTGCTCTCTATTTCTGCTCGACGGGCTTCCCGACGGGAAGCTCGCCGAGACCGTACACACGGCCGAGGTCCTCGCTGGAATGCACATTCCAGCGAGGTTCTCGCTGGTTTTCAGCGAGAACCTCGGCCGTGTGTACGCCGCCTCAGACTTGCTTTCTAACATCTTATTTAATCAGTACTCTTCAGAACACCAAATATCTAAAATAAAAAGAGTAAAAGCTACGTAAACTCATAGGTTCGCCTGATAAACATAGAATATCACATATAATCTTGGACGTCCGCAGAACTTTTTTCGGGGGGGGGTGTGCTTATCTGTGCGAGAAAAGAAAAGGAGAAAAAAGGGCAATTAAGGAGCAGGAGTAACAGCAGCTTGCACAACTAAGTGACTCGTAGTGTTAAAATGTTTTAACGATGCGGTCACCCCCAACCCGGTACCCCCCCCCCCCCATCCCAGTGGGCCATCTCTGAGTAAAAAAGCGAGGTTGTGGTCAAACCCCCCTATGTGCAGGAAGCAGGTGTTTTGAGCCATTTGTCCCAAATCTTGTCATACTTGGATGGGCATACCCTGTGCGAATAGACCAGTTTTTTGTATGGCAAAACATTATTAACTTCTGTCAGCCAGTGGGAGAGCTCTGGAGGATCCGGTCTAATCCAAACCCTAGCAATAACCTTCCGAGCTACAAAGAGTGTGTCATGCAGGAAAATTTTGAGGAATTTATTCATGTCCACGTCTGGGAATATGCCAAGCAGACATGGCTTTGGCTGTAGGGTTATGGGGGATCCCATCTGGTCATGCAAGAATCTCACCACCTGTTCCCAGAATGCTTGGATCTTGACACACTGCCATATTAGGTGGAAAAAGGTTCCCAGGGCCTGACCACACATTGGACAGGCTGCGGGATGGTCCCTCTTGTACCTAGATACCCTAAGGGGTGTGAGGTATGCTCTATTAACAATAAAGGTTTGTGTAAGGCGATTCGATAGTTTAGGGGATACAAGTTTACAGGCATCCAGACAGGGGCGGACTGACCATTGGAGTTCTCGGGCACTGCCCGAGGGCCCCATGCCACTAGGGGGCCCCATCAGGGTTGCCAGGTTCATTGAAACCAGGGATGGTATGTCAAAATCTGTGTTTATTTTTACATCTGTCCCTGATATGTTTGAAACTGACATGCTTTTGATGTGAAAATCCTGAGATTTTAGCTGCCCTGCCTCCTGGTGTGCTGGCCCGCTGTAAGCCCGGGGGCCCCATAATCTTCTATTGCCCGGGGGCCCCATGAGTTGTCAGTCCGCCCCTGCATCCAGAGCATCACTCCACTCATCATCCTCCAGGGGGGCCCACCTCCCTTTACCATCTCGATTTCAAAGCATAGGCTGACGTGGTCACCCCAGAAGGGTCAGCATAGTGTGAAATTGGAATATCAACTTTTTGGGGTCTGGGTATTTAATTGCTGCCATTAAGGGGTTATCTGCCAGGGACAAGTCATCCTGAGGGAAACTGGGCGCGTGACGTAACTGAGCGTATCGGAAAAGCATATGGTCAGGCAGATCATATTCAGTTTGCAACACATCGAATGACTTTAGGTTACCGCCCCTGGTGGGGGGAGGGCATCGTTTTAAAGTTGCCCATGCTCCGCCCCTTTTTGCCCCCATAGATCCCCCTTTAGAGCAGGCCAGGCCAGGGTCCCCCATAGATCCCCCTTTAGGGTAGGCCAGGGTCCTCCGTAGATCCCCATTTAGGGTAGGCCAGGGTCCCCCATAGATCCCCCTTTATTCTTACGTTTTCACCCATATTCCCTGTGCTACCAGGTTTTCCTGCACCACCAGGTACTCTAGGCTCTTCCTGCATAGAAAATATATATTTAGCCAACATGACCCCCTTTAGAGCAGGCCAGGGTCCCCATAGATCCCCCTTTGGAGTAGGCCAGGGTCCCCATAAATCCCTCTCTTTGGAGCAGGCCAGGCCAGGGCCTCCCATAGATTCCCTTTAGAGCAGGCCAGGGTCCCCCATAGATCACCCTTTAGAGCAGGCCATAGCCCTCCATATAGATCCCCCTTTAGAGCAGGCCAGGGCGGGTCCCTCATGAAATAGATCCCCCTTTACTTAGTCTTCTTACTCTTACCTTTATTTCACCTTTATATTCAACATAATTAACAGGATTCTGCCCCTGCAAAACAAATATAGATTATAAATGGTTAGTTGAGAAACATTTCATGCTAGTCTAATTCTTCCTAATCATTGTGTCTCACATACATAATTCTGTAAACATAGTATTATTAGTTTACATGATTTATATAGCGCCAACAGTTTGCACAGCACTTTAGAACATAAAGGCAGACAATAGATGAATTAGAGGGCCCTGCTCATTAGAGCTTACAATCTAGGAACATATAGGTCATTTCTAAATTAATTGTTTATCTTCTTCAATCAATACCATGTAGACATACAAAGTATTAATTTCTCCTTGTGCAATAGCATTTTTAGGAAAATTCTCTCCCCGCAGTACAATCTACTGACCAGATGAAATTGACTTTATACTTATTAAACAACAACACTTTTTATTTTCTCTGACACTTTCCTTAAAAAGGACATCCAGCCTCCCCACGAAAAATGTAAAGTCAACAGCTAGAAATCCTGCAGCTGCTGAATTTTAATATATGGACACTTACCTGTCCAGGGAGCACGCAATGTCAGCACAATGTCAATCTTTGGATCGGCTGTCGGGTGCAGCTGCCGCCACTCCTGTTAAAGAAATTCAGCAGTGAAGCCTTTCGGCTTCACAGCCAGTTCTTATTGGTCTGGTTGCAGAGGAGGGGGCCAAACTTCTGAGAGACGGATAAACCGAAGTTTCACTTTTGAGTGGGACTCCGCTTTAACATTGGTTTCAAATATATTCACACATTTATATAAATCTCTTACTATTAAATGCCTCACTCAATCTGAGGAGTTCTATAGCAGCACGGTATTGTAAAGCTAGTCTCATGCCGCGTACACACGGCCGTTTTTTGTGATGAGATAAAACGACATTTTAAAAAACGTCATTTAAAATGATCGTGTGTGGGCAAAACGTTGTTTAATGTCTTTAGAAAAACGACAATAAAAAATTCAAACCTGCTTCAATTTTTTATGTCGTGTAACTGTAGGAGCTACTGTCACGTTAAAGTGGACACAGAGTCTGCATATTGGCTGAATGCAGAGCTGCAGAGATTAAATTTAAAAAACAGAGAAAACTGCTTTGGCAGTTTTCTTGTATTTTTCTATATTCACATGGGTCTCTGTGGCTTGGAGATCCTTCAGGCCAGATTCACACCTATGCGAATTGGCTTAAACCGCATCTAATACGCAGAACATTTCTAAATACATTGTTTTCAATGAGGCTGGTTCACATATGTGCGATGCATTCGCACTGCGCATTGCAGAAAAAACAGGTGCGGCTCAGGTGCGAATTCAGTCCCATTATCTTCTATGGGTACTCAGCTGATTCGCAGATGTGTTCATTTCTCTTCAGGGATTTCTCTCATACAGCTCAATACATTTCTCCCCCACTCTCCTCTCACCCATAACTTCTCCCAGGTCTCCAAATTAGCAGCTAAAACATTGCTAATCTGCTGAACACTTCCCTTATCTATCTGCAGAGATTACAGAGCTGAAATTCGCTCAAGTGTGATTCCGGCCTCAGAGATCTGGGTGGGACGGGATCTCCAACCTGTGTCCAGGTTTTAAAGACAGCATGCAAGCTGCCTTCTCAGGTGCAGACAGATCATATAATGAAGGGCTGGGGCGAGCAGATGAGAGGAAGGAAGGTGAAGCAGTGGCTGTGACTGTCGCTGTGTTGCTGTGTCTCTGTGTTGGGACAGATGCTGTATGCGTTGAAGGACTTCGGGTCCTTGTGCATCCAGGACTGTGGGTCTGGAGGAGCTGACGGTTTGAGGTACCAATACCTGTAGCAGCAGTGCTGTTAAAGACTAGCCAGGTTGCTGTTATTTTCATTTGTCTCTGCATCACGTTTAAACCCCTGCGTGGGATTCCTATGAATGGACTTTTTGTTTTGTTTATCCCCATTTAATAAACGTGGGCTACCAGGCCCTTAACACTAATTGCCTGTTTGCTGTGGACTCACTACACCAAAACGCATCTGCCAGAAGAGCTAAACACCCCCAATGTTTACAGTCGTTTTTTGTGTCATAAAAAATGATCGTGTGTGGGCTAAAACGACGTTTTTAAACCCGCGCATGCTCAGAAGCAGGTTATGACACAAGCTTAAATTAAACAGAGTGCCGTAGTACGTGGTGTACATAACCGTGCTTTGCAAGAGCATTTTCAGAAAACGATGGTGTGTAGGCAACGTCGTTTTTTAAAATTAAGTTTGAAAAACTAAAAAAAAATAAGTTTTTTTTTTTTTACCACACCAAAAAACGACTGTGTGTACGCAGCATCACAATTACATGTACCAAAAATGGGCAGGTTCAGCAAGAACCAGACAAATTCAGTCTGTGTATAGCGTTCTCTGTTCAAAAGAAGCCAGTTAGACTGGTTCAGGGAGTCCTGCTGTCAGAATATAAAGACCTCAAGTGTGTAGATGGGCAGTTTAAGTCATACTATGCTAGTATGCATGGCAGACTTATCCGAAAACAAAACCCTCCAGCAGCGCGCTGTCACCACTATAGCCACCTCCATCTTCACTTCGTCTTCCTCCCGAGTCCACAGGCTTCGACCACATGAATGGTCGAGCTGCAGTGACATCACTCCTGCGCACATGCACACAGGAGTCATGCCCACAGCACAGAGTTCTGAACGGACGCTACAGTCCATTCAGAGCCCAGTCGCATGCACCGTTGACATTACTGTCTGCTTCTAAAGTAAAAATCTCCTTAGCGGTACATGTTTAAGAAATATTTACTGTACGATGTACCTATAGGTAAGCCTTTTTTATAGGCTTACCTATAGGTATAAAACAAAAAAGTTTACTCCCACTTTAGGACTACTAGGAATATTTACATAGTGATTTGCTCCAGTTCTCTTTTAGCTTAACAAAACAGAAAGGCATTTTCTTTGACCCAGGCTTGCATTAAATTTTTGGGCAGAGCCTGTAAATAAAGAAAAACCCAACACCAATCAAGCAAGCTACCCCTTTAAAGAATAGTACGCCCATGTGCAGCCACCAAAGCCAGCCGCGTGCCACAGCAAAGGCATACAAGGCAGACTGTGCCAAAATCCCAGTTCGAAAGGAGAAGACATGGATCAGCTCATCCCTCCCTCGGCCAGGTAAGAAGGAAGAACAACCCATCCAAACTCCCAGTGTCCGGTCACCTCGATCCCCCGATGGTTCGTTCCAGTGTTGTTGGATCACCGAATCTCACTGGTGGTCCTCAACTGAACTTCCCACCGAACAGCATAAACTTGCTTGGGATCCTTCAAAGACTGGAACCCAGTCGATCACTGGAGTCACGCCACAGTCTCGGCTTCTCCGGGCCAATAAGAAGAGAAGGCCCGAGCTCCGTGTTGCACCCACGCCCGGCCTGGTAGGCCACAACGCACAGGGCGCGGTGATGTACGGTCAACCTAAAGGTGGGTGCCGCACCAGGAACCTGAAGAGAGCCCAAAAACATGGCGTCTGCCCCATAAGTACCCTCTCCCAGCATGCCCAGCGGGGCCCAGGCCTCCCGATTGGCTGCTGGGAAGAGCACCCAAGTCCCGACTCCACTGCTGCCGCCTGTCGACTCAGGGTGGCATTACACCCCAAGCACGACAGGATAAACCCACAGTACAGCCAGGCTGAGACAGAAAGCCCTAACCAATCAACTGTGATCAGAGTGACTTTGCACTTCGATCACAGTCGCAAAAATCAAATAGCGTCCATACTTGAAAGTACAGGGGCACTACACACTCCCCCTGCTTGAAAAAGACACTGTCAGGGGGCACTCGTGAGCAGCGAACTGTGATGGCTGCTTGCTAACCTCGCTCCTCCACTGCTGGGCACATCAGCCATAATTAGAGCCTCCAGGAGAGCCCTATTCTCCCCCTTCCTCTATACCCTCTGCCCGGCAGTCGCACATGGTAAGGCGGAACATGAACACCAGAGCCTCTGCCACGTGATTAACAAGCTCACGCGGAGCTGCGGCCTTCCCGCCGGCCGACAATCCGGAAGCCGCGGTCTGTAGTATGGAGCCTTCCCCACCACCCCTCTTCGGGGACCCAGACGCTCTGTCCGAGGCTGAGAGCTTACAAGACTTGCAATCAGACCATCCGCCGCCAGCCCTGCGCGATGCTGACCTGCTGGCTAGATTTAAAGTGATGCTGCAAAGTGAAATTTCTGCAGCCACATCCAAATTGGCAGCCCATTTGACCAGAGAGATCAGGGAGCTGGGCAATCGCACCAATGTTCTGGAAGACAAGATGGACGCTGCTGCTACAGTATATGAAAATCATGAGCAGGACATCTCTGACTTACGAAAAGAACTTGACACGGCTTTGCTGAAGCTGGAGGATTTTGGAAATCTCTCTCGTCGGGGCAATCTGCGTCTACGTGGCCATTAATGACCTCACCTCCACCGCCACGGCACTCTTCCAGGAATTGGTGCCCGCCTTGCCGATCGAGCGTCTAGAATTCGATCGTATACACAGAGCCCTGGGACAGACCGATAAAGTCGGATGGCCCCACCCAGGGACATTATAATAAAGTTTACTTTCTACCGCACAAAGGAAACACTTTTGCGGGCGGCTCGGGACAAACGTGATCTTTGCTTTTAGGGTAATCCCTATCAACTTTTTGCAGATCTGGCACCCTCCACCATACAGAAACAACGTCTGATGAAGCCCTACACATCGACCCTTCTGAATCATCAACTTAAATATCAATGGGGCTTTCCATTCAAGCTTACCTTCACCCACAAGGTAAGCCGTTGGAAGCCGTAACCACACGGTTCACAATCCGGAGGAGGCAAAGTCAACTCTGGAAGCGCTGCACCTTTTACCCCTGTGGGTAAACAGCCCGGCGCAGAATTCCAGTGGACATCCTCCTTCCAGCCAGTTGGGTCATATTTGGGAGAAAGTTGGAAGCCGCAAGCGCTCCCTCCCTGGTACCTCCCCGCAATCAGGATCATCACGTTCTGACCCAGGTTGAAACATGAGTGGGTAAGCCTTTTATTTTATTTTTTTGTCCGGCTTGGCCGTCTGGTTGGGAGTCGCCTGACCTTCCCGGTATACCGGTCTTGACTGCCTGCTGTTGGACGTTATGCCCCTTGGTTCTACCCTTCGGTTTCCATTTGGTTTGTGGCCTTGCCCTGAATGATGCGAACAGTTTTGGCCTTTGATGCCCTCCTGGGATTCTCCTTGTTTGAGACGTGAACTACACCATTCCTGTTGGTGCCAGATTACGTGCCCCAGGATTCCTGCCCCCCTTTTACTTTAATTTTTTTTCACTTTCCCCTGCCTCAGCTACGTGTTTTGCCATCTTTACGCACTTGTATTTCAATGGCCGATGGACACCCTGCCATGGATGTTACCTTGGCAATATTTTGTTGCCGTAGACTTACGCTCTTTGATTTTTTACAGCCAGTTTTATGCCTGGGACACTTCTGACCTGTGGGCCCACTTAGTTGGTTGTTTAAAGTTGGATGGGCCTGTAATTTAGAGCGGCTCTATCTCCAGTGGTGGATGTTGCTGCCTTTTTTTTTTATTTATTTATTTTTTTATTGTTGTTGTTGTTGTTGTTAATTTTTTAATTTTTTTTTGAGGGCAATGCATGTTTTAATGTTGTACTTCTGTTCCTAAATTGTGCTATGTTACTGTAGTTATTGGGATACTGTTTATGTTTTTACTATCCCTGTCTCCCCCCCCCCCTCTTCTGTATTGTTTTTACTGTATTGTGTGTGTGTGTGTGTGTGTGTGTGTGTGTGTGTATGCATTATATGTGGGTGTTTTTGGTTTATTTCTTTATTTTTACTTTTATTTTATTTTTCCCCTTAATAAACTCCCACCTCCCCTGGCCGCTTTGACGGCTGCTCACCCCCCTCCTGGATGTTTTTATTACTTCCCATGGTGCAGCCATGTGCCCAGTGGTAGGGCCACCCCCCATGTGTATCCTTCCTAGTAGGATGCGTCCACCATATGTTGTACCCTTGTTGCATTATGTGCTTATGCTTCAGTTTCTCTTCAAACTTTCCCTTTCCTCTTTCTCTTCTTCCTTCTCTTTTTCTTTTCATGGACTCGGGCCTCGTCGAATGATCATGATCTTTGATGGTGCGACCTCTGCTCATCAGTCATTGCTGCGGCTCACCCTACTATGTCTAATATGGCTCTGAGACCCTTGAAGATCTTTTCCCAAAACATTCATGGCTTCAATTCCCCTGCCAAAAGGTCCAAAGTGTTTCACCATCTGAAATCCCAGGCTGTAGATGTGGTCTGCCTGCAGGAGACACAGTTCCCTCATACCTCTCCCCTCATTACCCAACCTTTTTTTTCTGCGTCTGCTACTGAGAAACATAGGGGAGTGTTGATAGCGTTTCGATGTGACCTACTTTTCATCTGCTCTCACAAAATTTCTGACCCTACAGGTAGATACTTACTTTTACAGGGGACCATAGGGGATCAGGAGGTGACCTTGGTGGGGTATTATGCCCCAAATAGGTTTCAACATAGATTTTTTTATTTTTTTTCTCACCTATTGCAAGTTGTCTCACGACACCAGAAGGGCATTCTCCGCCTTATGGGAGACTCAAATTTGACACTTAATTCTTCTCTTGACAGGCACTCTCTGAGTGGTGTGGCCCTGGCCTCTGATGTTCCATTGAAAACGAACATGTGCTCTCTTCTACGGAACCATAATTTAGTGGATGTCTGGTGGGAGCTTCACCCCAGGTCACGAGAATACACTTTCTTCTCGAATCCCCACCAGAGCTCCTGTAGAATTGACCATATATTCACCCACCTTCGATACTTGCCATTGATCAAAAGGATTTCCATCCCAGTTTCCACCTGGTCAGATCATGACCCTTTGGTTTTGTTGGTGACCCTTGTGGACCGTCTGAGATCTGCCTATCAATGGAGGCTAAATGAGTCCCTGCTCACCACGCCCCCTTTATACAAATAGAATCACATATTCAGTCATTTTTTGGAGAACCTGGGTTCAGTGACCTTGGCGGTGTCCCTCTGGGAGGCCCATAAGGCCACTATTAGGGGTCTGATCTAAATCGCCGCCTCCAGAAAATGGGATAGGGAGAGGAGGGTGCAGGAGCTGACTTCTCGCCTGGCTCAAGCTGATGCAGCATGGAAGGCTCGGCAAACTGTGGCTACACGTAAGGCCCCGCGATATTCTGGCGACCGAGCTGGATCTCCTTACCAGTGAGCAGGCTGAAAAAGCCTTACGATGGGCCAGACATAGATTCTATACTAGTGCTAACAAACCCGGACCCATGTTGGCCTGGAAACTTAATTCAGTGGGTCGTTAACACAAACCTATCCAGTTACGTGTCAGGGGTGGTGGCCTCACCTCCGACCCAACAAAGATCACAGCAGAGTTTGCTTCCTTCTTGTCTGAATTGTATAAAAAAAAACAGATTCATTTGATCCAGAGCGTGCAGTAAGCTTTTTTTCAACATCTCCACCTCCCCTCTTTATCCACGACGACCCGTGACACTTTGAACGCAGATATTTCTGAGGAGGAAGTTGGCAGGGCTAATAAGTCACTAATACCCTCGAAGGCCCCTGGCCCGGATGGGTTCCCGGGAATTTATTATAAGAAATTTGCCACCCTCTTGACCCCCCCCATCTTGTTGCTTATTTTAACTCACTGAAACAGGGTTCTTGGCCTTTTCCAGAATCCCTTAAAGCTTACATTACAAAACCTTGGATGAGGTCAATGAGTCTCCGGCGTTCAGAGCCATCTCCTTGTTGAACGTGGACATGAAGGTTCTGGGGAAGGTTTTGAGCACCCGTGTCAATACATACCTTCAATCCCTTATACATAGGGACCAGGTGGGTTTCGTCCCAGGCAGGCAGGCGGGTGATAATATCCGCAAGGTCATACACCAGGCTTTTTACTGTCTCTCGATATATACAAAGCATTTGATTCCCTTTCTTGGGACTAAATAGAATTTGTGCTCACGCAGTGGGGCTTTGGTGGGGATTTCCTGGCCTGGATTAAAGCCCTATACTCGTCCCCTGCAGCATCAGTTAAATATGCCGTTTTTTTCTCGCCACCTTTCCCGATTTAACGGGGCACAAGGCATGGCTGTCCATTGTCTCCAGCGCTTTTTATTCTTGCGCTGGAGCCTTTGGCCATGGCCCTCCGTGAAAAAAAGGATTTTTAATAAACAGCTTACCTGTAAAATCCTTTTCTTGAAGTACATCACGGGACACAGGTGCATAGCCATTACATATGGGTTATATGGGTACCTTCAGGTGATGGACACTGGTGTAATCAATTCCACAGGAAGTTTCCTCCCTATATAACCCCCTCCCACTGGGAGTGCTTCAGTTTTGTAGCAAGCAATTCCTCCGAGGTTACACAATGTTCCCCAAAAGAGGGGTGGGAGCTCTGTGTCCCGTGATGTACTTCAAGAAAAGGATTTTACAGGTAAGCTGTTTATTAAAAATCCTTTTTTCTTTATCGTACATCACGGGACACAGAGCGCATAGCCATTACATATGGGATGTCCCAAAGCAATGCTCCATGAAGGGAGGGAGACCGTAAGGCCAAGAATAGCCAAACAAAAAATTATCAGGAAGTAAAGTAGCTCCACCAACAGAAAAAAGGGGGCGTGAACCGGGCCAGAGGATTCTATACTGCCGCCCATAGGACTGCCTGCCCAAATGCTGCGTCCGTACCCTTTGCAACGTCCAACTTATAAAATTTTGTAAACGTATGTACGGAAGACCAGGTTGCCGCCTTGCAAACCTGCGCCATAGAGATCTGATGGTGTGCTGCCCAGGAGGCACTCATGGCCCTCGTAGAATGGGCCTTAACTGATAAGGGAGGTGGAACGCGCTTCAGACCATAGGCCTGAAAAATCAGCTGCTTAATCCACCTAGCCAAGGAAGACTTGGCAGCCGGCTGACCCTTCTTGGGGCCATCCGGAAGAACAAAAAGCACATCTGTTTTCCGAATCTTCTCTGTAGCCTTGAGATAGACCCTCATGGCTTGAACCACGTCCAAAGTATGAAGCAGTCTTTCCTCTCTGGACTGGGGAGTAGGAAAGAAGGATGGTAGGACTAGGTCCTGATTCAAGTGAAAACTGGATATGACCTTAGGAAGGAAAGAAGGTTGAGGCCGCAGAACCACTCTGTCCTTATGCAGAATCAGGTATGGCTCCCTGCATGACAAGGCTGCCAGCTCGGAAACCCTTCTGGCCAAAGCCATAGCCACCAAGAAAACCAACTTTCGGGTTAGAAGCACAAGAGGGATTTCTGTCAGAGGTTCAAACGGCTGTCTTTGTAAAGCTGACAAGACCAGATTTAAATTCCAGGGGCAGAGGGGAGCTCTAATAGGGGGATTCACATGCAAGACCCCCTGCAAGAAGGTTTTCATAAGCGAATGGGTGGCCAAGGGTCTTTGAAACCATATCGATAAAGCCGACACCTGCCCCTTTAGAGTACTAAGAGCCAACCCTTTGTCAACGCCAACCTGGAGGAATCGCAAGATCCTGTCAATAAAAAACTTTCGAGGATGCCATTTTTGAGACTCGCACCACTCCACATAGGTCCTCCAGACTCTGTAATAAATATTTCTAGAGACTGGTTTCCTAGCCTGAATCAACGTAGATATGACCTGAGCCGAGAGGCCTCTGCCCTTAAGAATTAGGGATTCAGCCGCCAAGTCGTCAAATTTAGCTGCTGTGAAGCAGGGTGGCAGATTGGGCCCTGATACAGTAGATCTGGGCGCAGGGGGAGCGGCCACGGTGCCCCTACTGACATCCTCACGATGAGTGCATACCAAGCCCTCCTGGGCCAGGCTGGGGCCACCAGGATCACAGGCCTGCGCTCCACCCTGATCCTCCGTAGAAGGCGGGAAATCATCTGCAGTGGAGGGAATGCATACAGGAGAGAAAACTGGTGCCAAGGGCAAACCAATGCATCGGTCCCGTAGGCCGAGGGATCCCTGGCTCGGGATATGAATTTGTCCAACTTTTTGTTGAATCTCGTTGCCATAATGTCCACATCTGGAACTCCGAATCTTTGGCAAATCTCTTGGAATACCTGGGGATGAAGAGACCACTCCCCAGGGAGCAACTGTTGACGACTCAAAAAATCTGCTTGAGAATTGTCTATTCCTGGGATGAACACCGCCGAGATGCAGGGTACATGGGCTTCGGCCCATGAGAAAATCAGGTTTACTTCCCTTTGGGCCGCTAGGCTCCTCGTGCCCCCCTGGTGGTTTATGTATGCCACCGCAGTGGCATTGTCGGACTGTATCCTTACTGGCAGACCCTGAAGGGGAAGAGTCCAGGCGACCAGGGCCAGCCGAGCAGCTCTGATCTCTAGGATATTGATGGGAAGCAGTTTTTCTGCCTCCGACCACTGCCCCTGCTGGGTCTGTCCTTCTAGAACTGCCCCCCAACCTGACAGGCTTGCATCCGTGGCTACTATTTTCCACGTGATGGGGCAAAAGGATTTACCCTTTGACAAATTTTGAGGGACCAGCCACCAGAGCAGGCTGCGCCGGACCCCTGAGGAGAGAACTAACGGACGATCCAACGCCTGAATGGACTTGTTCCATGCAGAGAGAATGGCTGCCTGGAGATATCTGGTATGGATCTGGGCGTAGGGCACTGCCTCGAAGGCGGCCACCATCTTCCCCAGCAGTCGCATACATAGGCGAATAGTTGGCCTCTTCTTGCCTAAGACCACTTGAACTGCTTGAGTTATTGACCTGACCTTTGCTTGAGGTAAAAATATCCTCTGGCAGTCTGTATCTAGCCGAAGGCCTAGATATCCCAACTGCTTTGTGGGTTGCAACATCGATTTTTCTTGGTTCACAATCCACCCGAATTCCTCTAGATGCCGAACTGTGCGGACTACTGCATGATTGAGGTTGGAAGCTGATCTGTCGATAACCAGGAGATCGTCCAGGTATGCCAGGACCAAAATGCCTTCTGTCCTTGGGACGGCTAGCACCGGGGCTAACACCTTTGTGAATACCCGCGGAGCTGTTGCCAACCCGAAAGGGAGGGCTACAAACTGGTAATGACGGTGATCTATCATAAAACGAAGAAACTTGTGATGTGCAGGGTAGATCGGCACGTGCAGATACGCATCCTTTATGTCTATAGATGCTAGAAAGTCGCCTTGATGTAGGCTGGCTGCCACCGAACGTATGGACTCCATACCAAAGGTCCGAATCCTTAGAAAGCGATTTAGGCGTTTGAGGTCTAAGATAGGCCTGACGTCGCCATTGGGTTTTGGTATTATGAAAAGCTTGGAATAGAATCCCAGACCCCATTCCTGGGCTGGTACCTCTACAATTACTCCTTGGAGCAAGAGGCGATCCAATGCCTTAACAAGAGAGGCCCTTTTTAATGGGTCGCTTGGAAGACTTGACCCCTGAAAATGAGGAGGGGGGACTTCCCGAAACTCTAGCTTGTAGCCTGTGGCTACCGCGGACCGTATCCAAGAGTCGGGAATTCTGGCCTCCCACACTTCGGAGAAAAACCGAAGCCTTCCCCCCACCCAAGAGAGTGGGGGCGCCCCTTCATGAATCTGACTTGATGACTGGCTTAACCGGCTTGCGAGACCATGGCCTCTTGCCTGCCGTGGCTTGTCCTTGTGGGCGGCTATTAAATGCTGAACGCCCGGGAGGCCTTCGATACTGACGGGAAGTTGAAGGGGCCGAGCCTGCGAAGGCCTGTCGCTTAAACGCGGGCCCACGCGGTCTTTTCTTGACAGGTAAGAAAGAACTTTCACCACTTGATATGGTCTGGATATATTTATCTAGGTCTTCACCGAATAGTCTCCCACCATGAAAGGGAAATCCTGCTAAAAGCTTTTTGCAGGGTGCCTCTGCTGACCAGTTCTTCAGCCACAAAAGGCGACGCATATGAACCAATAGCAGAGATAAACGGGACGCCTGTTGAATGGAGTCCTTAATAGCATCTACTGCAAAGCAGAGAGCCCTTGGGAGGTCAGCCAATTCACGAGCTTGCTGAGCCGGTATGTCCCTTAATATTTGTTTAGTCTGATCCTTTAGGGCCTGACAAACGCCAATGGCTGCCACCGCTGGCTGAACCACGGCACCTACTGTGGTAAAAGAAGCCTTCAGTAGGGTCTCCAACTTTTTGTCGACCGGATCTTTAAACATCTGGACATTTTCAACCGGACAGGTCAGGGATTTATTCACGCAGGAAATGGCAGCGTCCACAGTAGGGAGTGCCCATTTCTTTGCAAATTCTTCTTCCATAGGATAGAGAATAGAGAACCTTTTAGGAGGGATAAAGATCCTATCAGGCCGAGCCCAATCCTGAAATATCACGCTCTCAAGAAGGGGGTGAACCGGAAAAGACGCGCAACTCAACGGTGCCTTCAAAGAACCTAAAGAGGATACTGCGGGGGCTAATTGTTCTGACACTGGAAGTTTAAAAGCAGTGCGAACCATATCTGTCAGAGACTGGATCCACAGGCTCTCCGCTTGAGAAGCCGAAAAAAATTCATCTACAGTGGAACCCTCAATGTCTGAACCGTCGGGACTCGGGTCCGCTTGATCCCCCTGTGGGTCCAATTCCTCCGAAGAGAGGACCTCTGCATCTGAAAACACCAATCTAGGTGACGGGGATCTAGCCCGCTTGCCTCCTGGCAAAGAGCGGGCAATTAAAGCAGTTGACCTTTCCTCTAGCCCACCCAGGGTGGTCGCTAGCATTTCTTCCGTAACATAAACGGTAATGGGTTGATTGGGGGCCGCCTCTGCCCCTAGCACCCTCAATGGCTCCTGCAACATGCTTTTCGGTGGTCTATCTGGTGAGGGTGGGACCGCTGGAGCCTGGCCCAAATCCTCTGACCCCGACGGAGACCCCTTTTGTTTTTTGGTACCTTTTGCAGCCTTAGCTGGTCCTGATCCCTTGGGAGCCATTGCACAACCTTGAGACACTCCTATAGCCAACACCCAACTGTTGTAGCTAGAAGTGAACCATTAATAAGAACAGGCTATGGTAAAAAAAAATCCAAATTTCCATACGCCCGAGAAGGCGGCAATACCGAGGAAGTCCTGTGAGTATTGCCACACCAATGCCCGTTAGCTGGAGCCCAAGGTTGCACCGACTCAGATACTGCCAGATCTAAGGCTGAGTCCCTTTAAGAAAAAAACTTTTTTTTTTGGTCAGTGTGGAGCCAAGTCCAGACCTGAAGATCCACAAACCACCACTAGGTGTCACTGTATAGCCAGAAAACGGCTCAGCTGCGCGCTCTGTGTCCTCAGCCTCCTCTGCTCTCAGGAGGGAATGACCAGCCAGGAAAAGCTTTGCTGCCTTTTACTGAGACCTGACGCTGCTGGCCCGCCCCCACCCCACGCACGCTGACGCTGTAAAAGGCGGTGTGCACGCGCGCGCGCCCCCCCCACGCTGAAACCAACATGGAGGAAGCAGAAAGCAGAGGAGAAGCATGGACCAGCGCTAGCAGCCCAACAGACACCAGGCAAGACACTAATACTTATTGTAGTGGACACACAGAGGAAGCTGTCCCCTTAGGCTTCCTAAGAAACAGGAGTTTTGTCAGCACTTCCTCCCTATAGCACGTGGCTGCAGTATCATGCTAACGGGCAGATCTGGGGGGAGTAGCACATACATATCTTTAAAAGCATACATATACCTACATGTTATCTGGGTAAACATTAGTACATCCCATCCTGCCTCAAAAGACATAGTGGAGATAGTGGCTGATGCGCAAGCATACCATTAGCCGACCCAGAACCCCCAGGGGGATACCTACTGTCGAACCAAGTCCCGCAGGTTCCCTCTTACCTGCTCCACGCCGCAGGGTATTGCAAAATGCAAGAGGCCCAATCTTCCCCCATCTCCGTGGGTATTGTCTTGGACCTTCAGGGACCGGGGTCCTGTGATAAGGAACCCACACCCCTGGACCTATATAGCATCCTGGCATCAGTAGCGTTTAGTCCTTGGAAGAGACTAAGGCTCTGGAGCCCAGAATCCAGCCCTCCAAGGAGAGGCATTATAAGCAAAACCCCACGCAAGCAGGGCCCGGGTACCGTACACCTTGGCTTTGAAGCACTTCGGACGGATCTGGCTAGCTCTCCTGGGTCCCGAGACCTCCGAGGGATAGCTAGACGTGACCAACACCTAAGACACTGGCGAAAAAACTGAAGCACTCCCAGTGGGAGGGGGTTATATAGGGAGGAAACTTCCTGTGGAATTGATTACACCAGTGTCCATCACCTGAAGGTACCCATATAACCCATATGTAATGGCTATGCGCTCTGTGTCCCGTGATGTACGACAGAGAAACCATGATATCTCTGGAGTTCCTTATGCGGGTACCCATTACAAGGCTAACTTTTATGCAGACAAAGCTCTCCTGGTTCTTACCAATCCTATCATTACTCTTCCCAACCTTCAGGTGATGCTGGATAATTTTTCCGCTATCTCGGGTCCTCGCATTAATCTCTCTAAGACCACGGCATTGAACATAACCCTTCCTGACGACCTAGTCCTGCATCTTCAGTCCCATTATCCTTACTGCTGGGCATCTCATTCCATTGATTATTTGGGGAGTAAACTTACTCCCTTGTACTTCACCTTGTTCTCAGCCAACTATTATACTCTGCTGCGCTCCCTGACCTCTCTTCTCCACTCCTGGCAATTTCCCTCCCTTTCTTGGATAGGCCGGATCCATGCGGCTAAAATGACGATCCACCCTATTTTTTTTCGGACCTTGCCCATACAAGTCCCCTCCTTCTTCTTACGTCTTTTGCAGAATAGAATTCTTCGGTTTATATTGGCCCACAAACATCCCAGAGTTCCCAGATCGGCGCTCTACACTCATAGATTACAAGGCGACTTGGGAGTTCCTAACCTGGCCAAGTATTATTTGGCGGCTCAGATCACTCAACTGTCTGTTACACGCTACTTCTGACATCCCATTATGGGTGCTTTTGGAACTGCCTAATTGTGCCCCGATTTTCATTAGAAGCGCTGCTCTGGCTTCTCCATAGTCTATGTCCCACTATGCTAAGCCCTTTAATGCTTCATAGCTTCAAGCTGTGGGATTCTGTTAGATATTCTGGGAATTTGCTGTCCCCCTTCCTACCTCTCCTACCAATTGTCAACAACACTCTTTTTCTTCCGGGGTTGGAACAACCCTGTTCTTTCACCTGGTGGACCACTCATGGATTCTCCAGAGTGAAACACTTTTTATCCACGCGTTCATTGCCATCATGGGAGGCTCTTCAGGAGACACATGGGATTCCCAGACAAGAGCATTTCCAATATTTCCAATTGAGCAATTGGATTCTATCTCTTCGTGGTACCTCTACTTTTCCTTTTCGAACGACTTATTTTGAACATACTTGTTTACATTCTCCGGGGTCCTCAGGTCTTATTTCTTTGCTTTATGCATCTCTTAATAGTAGGTCATCTTTATCAACCCTTTCCTATGTGACACAATGGGAGCGAGACCTTGGTTCTAGTATTGAGGGAGGGGACTGGAGCAAAGCTTGGACGTCGATTGCGAAATGTTCATTTAACACTTCCACCCTAGAGGCCGCTTATAAAGTACTCCTGCGGTGGTACTGGGTCCCAGCTAGACCAGCCCACGCTTATCCTGGCAGCAGTGATAAATACTTTCGGAATTGTGGTCAACGTGGGCAGGTCCTACATATATGGTGGTCGTGACCACGCTTGATTGGCTTTTGTTCAAGGGTCTTTGGCTTATTACAGACATTATTTCATGTGACGATGATGGGATGCCCGACTGGCTCTCTTACATTGCCCGATACCAGGCCTATTTGCGCCCTAACAGAAATTGGCCACGTATCTTTTTATTTCTGCCAAGAGGACCATTGCCCAGGCCTGGAAGACTCCATCTGTTGCTTTTCAGGGGGTGAGATCAAGATTGACTGCTATGATGATTGATGAGCAGATGTCCAGTTTATTAAAGGATTCACATGCAAAATTTTTGAAAGTCTGGCAACCATGGAGAAGTTATTCCTTTCCATCCCTGCCCCCGACCAGTTATGGTCAGCTTTAAGACTTCTTGCTTCTGCGGGTCCCATGTCCATGATACTTGCCCTCTTCTGGGGCTCCTCTTTTTTTCTCTACTCTACAATGTGAGCTGCTGTACCCCTGGGTGCAGAAGGACATTTGTGTCTGACACAGGATTAATTTTCAACCTGGTTCTCCAGGGCCTGGGTTATAATTTGTCTTGGTGTTTATTATGTGTTCATGTGCTATTTCTTATTCTTTTTTTTTTTGTTATATGTCGCCCCTGCATGGGCAAACCATGGCTTGTTATGATTTTTGAAAATCCAATAAAATATTGAAAAAGAGACACTGTCCCCAGTGTCATAGTAAAGGCATTCAAGCCTGAATGCCAGCCTTGAACCTGAGTGACAGAAAAGATGGAAAGAATAGTGTAGCGCTCACCTCTGCAGGAGCCGCTGCATAGATTGGGTTGGCCTGTTACCTCTATGGCTTCGATGTCTAGGGTAGTTGAGATGAGAGCAGCAGAGATGGAATGTCCAAACAGTGAATGTCTTTTCTTGTGCTTTTATTTTACCAACATGGCAAACAATAAACTTGAGATGAATAGGAGAAAGTTGGGTGAAGAGAGAGAGTAGCAGATTCAGGCCTAGTAGGATAACAGAAGCAATCCTGCTTCAGACGACACTTTACCTTCGACGCCACTCCGACTAAAGTGAGCGCAGCCAACCTGGACAGGCCTCTCACACCGACCTGGCAGCCAGGCCTTCACATAAAACTTGTGGGAAACAGGCCTCTGCCACAGACCCGTCCCTAGGACATAGATCATGAGGTAAATCCTCCCCGAAGAATTTAGTGTCTGAATCTGATCTTAAAGTAGTTGGTTTCAGTTGGTCACCGACTGACAGGTTGCTAACATCCAACCTCCCAGTGTCCAGTCACCTCGATCCCTGATGGTTCGTTCCAGTGCTGTTGGATCACTGAATCTCACTGGTGGTCCTCAACCGAACTCCCCACTGAACAGCATAAACTTGCTTGGGATCCTTCAAAGATGGGACTCCAGTCGATCACTGGAGTCCCGCCACAGTCTCGGCTTCTCCGGGCCAATATGGAGAGAAGGCCGGAGCTCCGCGTTGCACCCACGCCCCAGCCAGGTAGGCCATAGCGCACAGAGCGCGGTGATGTACGGTCACCCTAAAGGTGGGTGCCACACCAGGGACCAGAAGAAAGACCAAAAAACATGGCCTCTGCCCCATAAGTACCCTCTCTCAGCATTTGAAAGTACAGGGGCGCTACATATGTAAAAATTTACATTTTATCTTTCAAAAAGTGTTTCCCAGTGCTAAACCCTTCATCCAAAATCTAAATTGCTGCATTTGTATATTTCAAAAGCCAATATAAAGGAATAGTAGTGTTAAAAAAAAAAAAAAAGCCCTTGTGGGTTTAAATAATTTTTTTTTTAGGTTAAGTCTCCTTTTAAGGGGGCATGGCAGTGGGGCGTGTCTTAGGAACTGTACGAGTGGAGCAGTGTATTTGGAACAGGCAGCATAATATGATATATATTATTTAAAAAAAAGGTTACAAGGAAGAATTCACACAAAAAGAAATAAAGAATGTAAAAAAAATATAAGCTGGGAGGTGTTAATTAAAGCAAAAAAGAAGACAAAGTCAGAAGATCCTGGATTTCGAACAGCTATTATAATGGATTTTAATATCCCACATAGGAAGATTGAGAAAATGATCAGGAAACATTGAAACATTCTTAAAAATTAGAAACTTCTACCAACTATCTTCTCTGAATATCTGATGTTTATTTATAAAAAGGCTCCTACTTTGAGGGATAGATTAGTAAAATCAGCTCTCTGTACCTGTTTAAGAAACGCTGTACCACCAAATTGAGGAATTGTGTGTGGTTTTAGATGCTCTTGCCAACAGACTAAGTGGTGGGAGGTTAAATGCATTGTCAAGCATGTGGTACCCAAATGGCTGGTGTGTTTGCCACACTTGATCTGCTTGTAGCAGAGGTTGCAAATTGCAACAGTGCGACACATGTGCTAAAAAAAGGCCCACACAGATGAACTGTGGGAAGTGGAGATAACAGCTCCACAATCTGATGGAATAGGGTGCCTGCCCTATACTTTTCCATAATGGCTGCCTCTGGAGGACATCCTGCCTGGTTGGGGCTTCTCACTTTCCTCCTCGTCTCTATCCAGCACCCAAGTTGCGTCATTGACCTCATTATCATCATCACCTCCATCCTCATCACTGGAGCCAACTTGGCATAGTGGTGTGGCTGGGGGAACATGACTGCCAATTTGTTATCAGTGTTCTCTCCGCTCTCTGTAGGCTCATGTTCCTTCCTTCCTTTACCTCAGAACCAACATCAGAATCAAGTAATGTCTGTGCATCCTTAAGAAGCAAGTGGCTGACGCTGTGTTCAAATAATTCAGCTGACTCCTCCATGCATGATGCTGGGGCTATGGCAGCAGTAGCTGTGGACAAGGACGCAGAATAAGCCGCTCTGGCATCTGTGGTGGACTGCACACTAGTGTCAGCTTGGGACATTGAGCATGAGGCTGGTTTAGTAAGCCAGTCAATCGCCTCCTCTGCATGCTGTGGCTGGAAAGCCCGGGCAACATTACTTAACAGAGACAAATGTGCCCTGCCTGAGGACAGACCATGTCCACCTTGGACACAGATACTGCTGGCTCTCCATAGTGGCTATGGGAATGTCTGCCTCTCCTTGTTGGCCTTCCAGACCTGATGGGGGGAGGTTATTATCCAAATTTTATTGAAACTGGGAAATATGCTATTGGATGCTCTTTATAGAATGAAAAGTGGTGTTCGGTGTACTTTAAATTGAGGACGGACGCTGACAGAAATGTAAAAACTCTAAAAAAATAAAGTAGGTATACAGCATGATTTTTTATGTAATGCTGTGTTAAACATTGCACAACACTAAACACACTACACTATACTAACACACTACACTCTGAGTCACAATAACACACTAACTCGATAGTAGCAAACTGAGCCCTGCTCTATCTATAACTTCACACTGCAAATGCTTCCTATGAGATGGAACCTTTTAAAGAGTGGCTTCCACCCATGGCAGAAGGAAAGAAAATCAAATCATCTATGGCTTGTTTTAGATTTTATACCAACTACCTTCTTGATATATTTTGCACACATTGTTTATTTTTTTATCTGGCACAATGTTTAATATGCACACATTTTTCATATTCGTTGGCATAGCAGCAATCTACGTTTGAGAGTCTGGAAGGACACAACACGTCAGATGGGGGAATCTATCACACCATCACATTACAGCGGGACTAATGTGATGGTGTGATAGATTCCCCCATCTGACGTGTTGTGTCCTTCCAGACTTTCTCAAACGTAGATTGCTGTTATGCTAACGAATATAAAAAGTGTGTGCATATTAAAACATTGTGCCAGATAAAAAAAATACAGCCTGGTAACCGGGAGTGTTTCTTTGATGCGCATTTTCTGATTATGCCAATTCGAGTGCTTTTTTTTTTTTTCATGGGGTTTTAATATAATAGTTAGTAAGGGAGCACTATATGGTGAGATCTTGAAAATTCTCTCACAAGTGGACCCTGACCGTGGAGAGGACCAGAGAAGGCTGTCACACAGTGCTCTTCTTGACCTCCTGTTAACAATGAGGTCCATCAGATGAGGTGAGGGCACATCTGATTTTGCAACTGGGTGAATTTTCAACCCACTGGGGATCTACTGATTTTCAGCAACAAAGGATTTGGAATGATTCGCTATTGTTTTCATCATCAAGCACATTGGGACTCAGTTGACTACATTTATGTATAGATTTTATTTGTATACATTTTTTGAATGCACACAGTGGGGAATATTTACGAAAGGCAAATCCACTTTGCACTACAAGTGCAAAGTGCACTTGAAATTGCACTTGGAAGTGCAGTTGCTGTAAATCTGAGGAGAAGATCTGAAATAAAGGGAAGCTCTGCTGATTTTATCATCCAATCATGTGCAAGCTAAAATGCTGTTTTTTCTTTTCTTTGCATGTCCCCCTCAGATCTACAGCGACTGCACTTCCAATGCACTTTCAGTGCAATTTCATGTGCACTTTGCACTTGTAGTGCAAAGTGGATTTGCCTTTTGTAAATAACCCCCAGTGAGTGTGAATTGTTGTCACTTATGAATGTATTGATGGGTAGGAATATATACGTATTCTATGATTCGTTTTTTGTCTACATATCATCAATCTTTCTAAATTGATTATTTGAGGAGCGCTGCGAAGAGTTCAAATATATTGCCTATGAAAGGGAAATGGGTGTTGGTAAGATATGAGCAGACGCTTTAATTTTGCCTTGAAAGATGGTAACAAATTGTAGACATATTGGGCAGGGCTAGAAAGAATATTGGGCAATGGTATTCCACCAACATGTATCTAGGTTATCTTCAACAAGTAAACAAGTTTACTACCTTTGTCTGCATGAAGATTAAGAGAATGGCTCATAGAACAAAAGATTACAGGACAGGTTGACAGTTGTGCAGGGTGATACTAGTAACAGACTAGCAACCGTCCATATAACATATGAAGGTGTTTTTGCACTACGATGCATGCAGAAAAGCTTCAATGACACTATCAGTGGGACCATATTGTTCTGCCACAGAAAAAAAAAAAAAAGGCAGTAAGGGGTCAAGCATTGCATTCTTCATTCAGGCGGCCAACACTGCCCCCATGCAGTTTTAACTTAACAGTATTAGGTCACACGACTTCAAATGGCAGAGAGAATTTGAGGACTGCAGAAGAAATAAGAGTATTTCTAACCTGCCTCCCATTTATTTTTGCACTTTATATGGGGGTTGGGTATATGGAATGCTTAAAGTGACATACCGTCATAATTGTAGGTGATTTTTCGGACACTGTCCAAAAACAATGCAGCAAATACAGTCACTCTTATTGTCCTGGTTTGAGAGAAAAACAAAAATGTAAAAGTAAAAACACACACATGGCAAGGCATTTGTTACAGAATTCAATGTAAAAGGTGCACAGAAACTTCGATAATATAGTTACATAGTTAGTCAGGTTGAAAAAAGACACAAGTCCATCCAGTTCAACCATAAAATATCTTTTAACAAAAATTAATTCTGTTTAATTCCAGAGATTAGCTGGACATTGTTTGTATAGAGTTTACCCATAGGGCCAGATTCAGGAACAGTTAGGCTGGCGGATCCAGTGATCCGCCAGCCTAACTGTGACTTTAAGCCGGCGTTTCTGTTTTCTGTAACCAGAAAACAAGAAACGCCGGGTTGGAGTTCCGATGCGAGCAGCGTAACTGAGTTTCGCCATCGCATCGTTACTTCAACTTAAAAATGGCGCCGGGGGCGTTCCCGCCGATTTACGCTCAAAAAATATGTTAATGAGCGGAAATCGGCAATTCACGATCGAATTCCGGCGCGACGCAATGACGATACGATGTTTCCGGACGGGATACGCGGCGCATAGATATACCTACATGGGGTTGGAGTATCCTATGTTAGGTATAGGCGTCGTCATCGCGTCGAAAAAAAAAAAAAAAAAACGTCGCTTGCGTAAAACGGTCATGAATGGGAATGTGACGTCATTGACGTTCATTCACAGATTTTGGAGCATGCGCACGGGGATGTTTTGACACTCGACGCATGCGCAGTACGTTCGCGGCGGGAACGCGCTTAGTTAGCATACTACACGCCCCGTACCCGCCCAATTTGAATTCCGCCGGCTCATTTGCGATGCGCTGCCGCAACTTTAGGAGCAAGTGCTTCGTGAATGACAGCACTTGCTCCTAAAATTTCTGCAGCGCAACGCAAATGAGAAGCGTTACTCCAGAGCAAAGATGCTCTGGACTACCTGAATCTGGCCCATAGTTTCAGTCCTGAGCAATAAAGGACAATGCAGCAACCTCTTCATCCCACTACTTCAACATATCACATATGGTCAGTCCCAGCTTAAATTGAGAGCTTATGAACATTTTGCAGTTAGAATCAAATGGGGAATCTGTCACAACAAAAATAAAAACTGCCATTGCTCACTTGGTTTTAAAAGAGCTAACCATCATCCTCATGGCTCTGACCCACAATAGGTTGGAACACAGTGGTGTAGAGGTTACAGGGCCGTCTTTAATATGGTTTGGGCCCTGGGCAAACATTTTTTTTGGGCCCCCCTCCCGCCTATTTTGGGCCTGGCTGGTTCACATGTATGTTTTGGCGGCCCACATTTGTGCAGGCACAGCATTGATTGTTTCCTGCAGAAAAAAGGTGCATTCAGCATTTTAAAAATACAGTTGCCTTGAAATCCATTCTGCTTTTGCACCATGCTACTTACCTGCAGTTCTTGCACCATGCTACATACCTGCAGTTCTTGCACACACAAACGCACTGTGTTTTTAAAAGAGCAACCTAAACGTCTAAAAATGCAGCAAGTGTGACAGTGCGGGAACTGCAGATAAGTCACAGCAGAATGGACAGACAGTGCTGTATTTCATTGCTTGATGGGCATAGGTGTGCCGTGTGCGCAGCCTATTACATGAGGCATGCGCTTTTCTTTGCAGGAAACGCAGGCACGGCAGCCTTTTCAAATGAATGGGCTGCTGTGCCGGCGCAAATGTGGGCCGCCAAAACACATACATGTGAACCAGCCCGGCCCAAAGCCCATCAAGCAGTTAAATACAGGCAGTAATGCCATGTGCTCTGAGGCCTTACTCAGCCTGGACTGCAGGTCTGGTCTGTGATTTAAAGAGTTCCTCTATTTTACACATGGCATGGCATGGGGTCCCATGGTGCTAAAGCAGAATGGACAGACGATGCTGTGACCCCATGCCATGCCATGTGTAAAATACAGGAACTTTTTAAAACACTGACCAGACCTGCAGTGAATCATCAAATATTATAAAGACTTTGGGCACACTCTATAGAAAACTTCTATTTACAATATAGATTAGCAAACAGTGACATACCTTGAGGAGCAGGACATGAAGAAGTAGTCAGCCTCGGGAAGAGCAAACTGGGGATGTTATAAAATCACATTCTAATTCACTTTTATATACAAGCAGCACCCAGTGGCAGGAAGGGAGAAGTGCACGTCTAAAGGGAAGCCAGGGGTGCTGTACATTTTAAAACCCTGGGAAGGGAAGCAGTACTGACACTGGCTGCGTGCCGCTGATGATTTTCAGCCTGATTTGTGGGCAGCACAGGGACTTAACGGCGGCAGGGCCGCCATCAGGTGACGTCTGAAATTGAGAAGCGGGGGGGGCTGCCGCGAATTTAGAAGCGGGGGGCCCTTTACAAAAAAAGAAGAAATAAAGAAAAATATATATAAAAAAGGGGTGTAGCCACATGGGGCCCTGGGGACCTCTGAGCCCTTTAATAAAAAAAAAGATATAGATATAGATATATATATATACATATATATATATATATATATATAGGAAAAAAAGAAATAAAAATAAAAAAAGAAATAAAATAAAATATAAAAAAAATTATTTAAAAAAAAAGGGGGGGTTGCCATCCAGGGCCCTGGGGACCTCTGGGTCCTTTAATAATAATAATTATATATATATATATA
This sequence comes from Rana kukunoris, assembly GCA_029574335.1. NCBI lineage: Eukaryota > Metazoa > Chordata > Amphibia > Anura > Ranidae > Rana > Rana kukunoris. The sequence continues at coordinate 132,434,625 of CM056060.1, read as the reverse complement.
TATATATATATATATATATATATATATATATATATATATATAAAAAAGAAATAAAATATAAAAAAAAGGGGGGGTTGTCATCTGGGGCCCTGGGGAACTACGGGCCCCTGGGGACCTCCAGACCTCTAAAAAAAAATTGGCCCTTTAATAAAAAATAAAATAAAAATATATAAAATAAATATATATTTTTTTATTTAAAAATAAATAAAAAAAGGGGGGTTGTCATCTAGGGGCCTCCGGGCCCCTGGGGACCCCTAAAAAATAAAAAAATTGGCCCTTTAATAAAAATATATATATTATATAATATATTTTTTTAGGGGTCCGAAGGCCCTCAGGGCCCCAGATGGCAACCCCCCTTTTTTTATTTATTTAAAAAAAAATATATTATATATATATATATATATATAATAATTTTTTTTTTTAAATAAACAAAAAAAGGGGGGTTGCCATCTGGGGCCCTGAGGGCCTCCGGACCCCTAAAAAAAATATATATATATTTTTTTTTCAAAGGGGGTTGCTTTGGGCCCCCAACAGTTACAGGGCCCTGGGCAGCTGCCCCTGTTTGCCCTATGGTAAAGACGGCCCTGAGTGGTTAAATAAAACTCCCAGCCATATATCTGTAAAACGTACTAAAATGTAAAGCTAGGACAAAGCTGATAGCTCAGCAGAACCGGCATGTTAAAAGCCACTCAGCCTTTAAAAACAGGGATGACCAACCTTTTGAAAACCGAGGGCCACTTAAACGACTTGGTAAGTACACAATAAGCAGAGCGGGTGGATGGCAGCCCACTCTACTCTATAGAGCCCACTCTACTTTTGTTTTTTTGTAGATCAGATTGAAGGTGGGCATTTGTGAATCTGCCACTCCTTAGGAGGTGAATTGAGGGCTCAATTGAGTCGGACTGACCAAGTTAAAGGGGCCTAAGGCTGCACTGCGGGTGCAGCACAGTTCATCTGTGGCTTTCCTGTGGGTTAGCTGCACTTTGCCATAGACTTATTATATCCTGTAGGTGTGGTGCACTTTCAGAAAGCTCACCAAACTCGCAGCTCAATGGTTCAGTGCACTTCTCTGCACCTGTGGATCAGTTTGAAAGCAGCCCAGTAACCACTGCAGAACAGATATGCCCATATATACACTGTGATTTTATTAATTAACGTACCTTTAATAACAGTATGCTATTCTATTACATCACAGAGCAGGAGGTCACAGGCCACATCAGAGGGCTCCGCGGGCCACATGTGGCCTCCGGCCACTGGTTGGGTACCCATGCTTTAAAATAACTATCAAAAAAACACAGTGCTGACCTACTTGTATTTTAATGTATGTGTTACTACAATGCCAGCAACTCATGCAATAATGCCTTACCATTTATTTTCAATGGTACCCCAGCACACTAAACTGCATTACAGTGTACAACAATATATAATGTAGCGGGGTATCGCCCTTCTGATGTGATAGAAAAGACTACTATTGCTGATCTTGAAGGATATCACTCCCTCCAGTGGCTGAGTTGGGTCATAGCCACCTGTTTACACTTTGTTCTGGTTCTGGTACCGCAGTGAATGATGGGGGATTGAGTTCAGAAGGAAAAGAGACTACATTACCCAGAGAGCAGCTGTGCAACCCCAAGATGCTTTTCCTTCTGCACCGCCTGCAGAGGGAGGTAATCTAAGGGAGAGGACGCGTTTGGCGCGCTCTCACGGGACCGCCTCTTCAACCCAGGAGGACACAGTCAGGGGTGTCTTTACGGGAGGTAGGCCGCAATTGAGGCCTACATACGACTGGGCAGAGCGGCATATGACACAGAGGGACGGAGCTTCTGCCGGAGTCATCGGATGAGATCCCAGTAACCCTGCGACCTGTCTGAGGACCGGAGACTGCTGACCGACCGGAAGGTGCGCCGTAGAGGGACAAGGCCTGAACCGGTTGGGTGAGACAGCCACTTACTTGCCTGAAAGTACCGATTGTCTTGCGAAAGGGTGGATCATTGACACCCATCTTTATGGTTTGACTATCCAGAAAACTTTAAGAGTTTACCATAACCCTTTTGGATTACATGTTGTTCTTTGAACAAGAGACTGTATTAAAGTTTGGCCTGGGATGCCAGGCCATCCTAATTAGCTATAGCTATAATACCCAAGGGTTATCTATTTAGAGTTGTATATTCACTGTATTTGTTGCATTGCTCGTTGACAGAGCAATCAGTTCTACTACTTTATATTGTATTGTAGAGAGATCCAGAGCTGGGTGAGGTTTGGAAAGAGGGCTTTTCAATGTATATGTTTTGTTGAAGGCGTTACCCTTGCTGTGTGCTCACACAGGTCTATTTGACGTTGCAGCCTAGCTTTCGCTAAAGCCTTAATATTGTTGCCGATACTGCAGGGATCTGTGAATAGAGTCACTGTTTTACTCATGTTAAGTAAAGCATTAATTTGGTTATCTTGACATCTGTGTGCAAGCTATCTTTCATACTTCAAGATCCCTCTACTTAAGGTAACCCCTTTTATTTGCATAATCTGTTGCTGTGTAACGGGATATTGTGTTTCCTCACAAGCTACCGAGGTCCACAACTCTCATATTACCAGGTGTGTCACAGGAGGGTTTTGAGACATTTTAAGGGGTTAGTCACGGAGCGTAGACCCAAAACAACCAGCAGCTCCTCCGGGGGTATTGCTACAATAACAACAATAGATGTGGCTCTTACTCAAAGAACAATGATGTGATAAATCTTCAAACATAAAATATGATACAAGTGCAAACAACTTCCAAAGTGACAGTGCAATAAAAATAGATTCACACACAGTATTAGGTGGTATTCACATAAATGTAAGTGCAATGGCTTTAAAGTGGCAATGCAGTGAATATATATAAATAATAATCAATGTGCCCAGTCCAAAAGTTCATAAATAAAAGTGTGTGTGCAAAATGAAATCCAAAAAATCCAAATCCTAAATGCTTCCACCATCTGTAGTGCACCAGTGGTTTGCCCCAGCCTCTCACCTCAAATGAAGACCCCTACTAGTCTAGTTGTGCCTTTGTTAATACGTGACTCAAAACTCCAGGACAGTGAATTCCTTCTCCTAGGACATCCAGCCAAATCGATTTAAGAGGTTTCCACTGGTACTGATATTCTCCTTACAGATCCTCACTCTCCTCCATATAACGTTCACATGTAACATAAAGAAGTCTCCATGGTGCAGTAATCCCATAAAAGTATTTTATTACACAGCAGCAAACTAATGCTGGCCATACACTCTACGAAAAGTCATCAGAACGAACTTTCGAAAAACGAACGTTTGGTCGTGAGCACAAACGATAGTGCCATCATATAATGACCGATAAATCGTTCAGTGGACATGAATAAAAAAAAATTGGTTCATTTTTTTTTTTACATATCCCTAGTGCAGAAAGTTCGGACGGGAAACACATTAACCTTTCAATTTATCATTCGTTCAGCAGAAAATTTCCAAACTTGTCCTTCGTTTTTTCGGCTCAAAAACATCCCGACGATTATCGATTTTGTGCCCATTAACTGTTCGAAGTGTTTGAACGACCGAACTTCAGCCGATTTTTTTTTTTCTTTGTATAGTGTATGGCCAGCATTACAGTTTAAAATTGCGGTGATCAGCTTCACATACAACAGCAGCTGTTGTATGTGAAGACGATTCATTTGAGGTGAGAGGCTGGGGCAAACCACTGGTGCACTACGGATGGTGGAAACATTTGTGATTTGGATTTAATTTTGCACAAGCACTTTTATTTCTGAACTTTTGGACTGGGTACCTTAATTATTATTTATATATATTCACTGCAGTGTCACTTTAAAGCCATTGCATGTTATTTTATGTAAACACCCAATATTGTGTGTGAAGAAACGTTATATGAATCGATTTTTATTGCACTGTCACTTTGGAAGTTATTTGCACTTCTATCCTTTTTTAAAGTTTGAAGATTTATCACATCATTCTTGTTCTTTGAGTAAGCCTTGGTTCAGACTGGGCTGCGGTAATGAAGCCGTGCAAGTTCAGCTGAACTTGCACAATTTCACTCCTGCATGTCAGTCCCGATTTCGGTAGCGATTTCAGTGACATCTGTGCGGGTTTCTGCACAGATGTCAATGGAAATCGCAAAAAGTAGTACAGAAACCTACTTTTTTTTTTTTAAATCGGTGCAGCGCCGCAGATGCGGCATTGCACCGATTAGAACGCTGCCGTTGAAGGTAACTGCTGCCGATTTGACCTGTCAAAACGCTCCAGCGTGAACCAGGACTAAGCACCACATCTATACTGTGTGAGAACACCTGTTCATGTTGACAGCCACTCATTTTTGATTTGCGCATGAGCAGTTTTATACAATATATAATAACAACCATGCGTTGCAGCATGCTGCTTTAGGGCAGATTCACTTTGTCCACAGTGCAGTGTACCCGTGGTTTTTGTATGGGTTATTTGTGCTGTTCCATAGACTTCTATTATGTTCCACGGTTATGGTGTGTTTTCTAAAAGCACACCAAAAGTTTTGCATGTATGACTTTTGGTGTGCTTTCAGAAAACACACCAAAAACATGGGATATAATAGAAGTCTATGAGAAAACGCAGCCAGCCTGCAATAAATCAGTAGATACGCTGCACCGTGGCCAAAGTTAGTGTATCTATATCTGCTAATACATCCAACCCTCCCCTCCCTCTAGATTAAGAAAGCAGCTGTCCAAAAGTGCCCCTGTGCTTCATCCAGGGTGGGTGCACTCTATATATTAGGCGAGTTAGTGGTTGAATAACAAGGTAAAAACAGAGGGGAGAAAGTCTAAAAAGGAAAACTAATGCAGCTACCACATCTAAGAAATGGTAAGCTGCAATATATTACATTTTTGGTTTTGAATTTAATACAATTTAATTGTAATACAACTGGTCATTAGAAGCACCTCCTAGTTGTAATTGTGCCCTCAATAGTAAATCACAGGTTTGGTGAAAAATACATTTGTAATATAGGGTCAGGTAGTAATAGTCCAAAGCAAGAAATATCAATCCTGTATTAAAGTAGTATCTCTAGTTGTTGATCCACAATATTGTACTGTCACAGAGATCTGATCCACTGCAAATACATTGTACTGTAGGGATGTCGGAACTACAGAACAATGTGGGGGGAAAAATGTAGTGACAAAGAGATTGGCACATTGAACCACTGAGAACAGCACAAGACCAGGCAACCTGACCCTTCCAGAAGTATCTGGTTCTGAAAATTAAGTTTACACTTGCGGTTGGGGGCCCCACGGTTGAGTTGCATTTTAACCATTCCCCAACTGCTCCCCTTTACCTGCAGAAGCAGTGGCTGGGAATGTATACATGCTGCGGCTGCAATGCTTTGCTTCGCAGCTGCTGGGGAATTATACCTCTTTTTTAAAAGAATGAGGCCCTTCTGCAACGCACGTCGTAAGGCACCAGTGCAGCAACCAAGGGGTTAAAGCAGGCGGTGAGGAGGGGATACATCACCTCCTCACCACCTGTCAAATGTTCCCTGAAGAGCAATCCAAATGTGGATCACTGATCGGTGTACGTGCGGGACGCATATATAGGGTGTCTCCTCCACAACAGAGCTCTCCGTTACACACGTGGAGACACTGCAGCCCTGAGAAGCAATTACTTCCTATTACTTTTCGAAGGTAAATACTTGTTTGCCTCAATGTAAGGATATATTTCCTTACCTTTATTTCAATACTCTTGGATACTCTGCTACTCTGCTATAAGGTTTGTAGTCCCCTATTTACAATTTCGGTGATTCCGATCCTCTTCACTATGTGCACCATGCCTATTCCCTTCACTACTTCTTATTTGGTTTATGGTTCGCTACTCATCACTCATCACTATTACATTTATATTATTCTTCTGTTTTACATTGCCACTGGGGCATTCCTATTTTTCTATTATATACAGCTTTATATACTTCATTTATCTTAATGGTATTATTTATTCATTATAGATGTTCACATTTTTTATTTCACCACTCAGGCACACTACGGAGACGGCTGCTGTGTTCTGGGGTTTAAGCCTGTGCGTTTTCGCGCTGCACCGGATCTTTCAATTACCTCCGCTCCCAGGACGGTAAGCTTTTTGGCCCAGTCCCCATACAAACCATGGTTTGTGACATATTGTAAGTATCCAGGAACTGACATATATTTGTCCTTCCTGGTTATATTTAGTCAATTTCTTGATTCAATCATACTCTGTCATTTCAGATATCTAGCATCTGCCCCTAAGGAGTGTCTTGTGACACAAAACACGTCGGGCACCAAGGATGTAGCTAGATGCAATTTTAGGATTTCCATCAGACATATTAAGTTGATGGAAAAAAACAGGTTGCGCTACAATGTAGTAAACAAACTCAAATGGAAAAAACAATAACTATCCACAGTCAATGTCCACAAAATTTGAAAAATATATAAATGAAGTATGAATCACAGTCTATATTAGCATGGATCCGAAGCACCAGTGAAGAGTGAAAATCAAACGTTTAGATAAATGACGTTCTGGTGAGAAAGTGCTGGTAAAAGATCCTTCACCTTGAAGATATAAAATCTGCTTACCAGATGTGTTGTGGTTTCTTAATTAACCACTTAAGGACCCCCGCACGCACATATACGGCCACAACATGGCTCGTACAGGCACAAGGGCGTAAATTTACGTCCCCGCCTTCGTGCGGTTTGGGGGTCCCATCGGGACCCCCTCCGCGGCGTGCGGGGGTCCCCCTGGCTCCGGGAGCGATCCGGGACGAGCGGGCGGATGTCGGTGTTTACCCGCCCCCCCGCGATCGCTCCCAGCCAATGCGCGCGCTCCCCCTTTGTGTCACTTCCTCCTCCTGTGTAAACACAGGAAGGGGGAAGTGATGTAATCTCCCATCGAAGCGGTATTTCCAACCGCTGCGATGGGAGAAACACCTCATAGTAAGTCCTGCACCAACACTACACTGACATACACACACATAGGCATACTTAACCCCTTGCGATCTGCCCCCCCACCCCCCCTGTCACAGTGTCACTGAATGCAGTGATCTAATCACTGCATTTAGTGTCAGTGTGACAGGCAGTGTAAAATCAGTTAGTGTTAGGTTCAGGATAGCCCCCCCCACCCCCCCTAATAAAGTTTTAACCCCTTGATCACCGCCCTAGTTAACCCTTTCACTCCCTATTGCCAGCGTCACTAAGCGATCATTTTTCTGATCGCTGTATTAGTGTGGCTGTTCCCGCTAGGTAGCTATTTTTTTTTTATTGCGATTTTTTTTTTTACTAAAGACATGTGGCTAAATAAATTTTGGCCTAAATGTTTGACTAAAATTTAGTTTATTTGATTTTTTTTTTAACAAAAAGTAAAAAATAGTGTTTTTTTTTCAAAAATGTCACTCTATTTTTGTATATAGCGCAAAAAATAAAAATCGCAGAGGTGATCAAATACCACCAAAAGAAAGCTCTATTTGTGGGAAGAAAAGGACGCAAATTTTGTTTGGGAGCCACGTCGCACGACCGCGCAATTGTCTGTTAAAGCGACGCAGTGCCGAATCGCAAAAACACCTTGGGTCATTTACCAGCGTATTGGTCCGGGTCTTAAGTGGTTAAAAGAAAACCCCAAAAAGCGTGTAGTTACTCTCTGGAAGGATGAATGTGGGACCTGGTCAGATATCAATCCATGGGGCACGGGTGACACACCAGATCATCCCCCTTAAATAGGGCTCGTATACCCTAATGATCGGATCGGATGATCTGGTGTGTCACCCGTGCCCCATGAGTAAGCGATTTATCGCGAAACCGGTCGGGCGGATTGCTGTGTTGCACCGGATCATCCCCCGCTGAACGCATCCATCTTCACCACTTTTGGACGGGTCCAGTCTCTCTTGGATACTTCCGGCCGGAGTCCCATTTGAGCAGTCATGCCTGTTTTCTATATTGTAAATGTGAGTGAGTTTTTGTTTTTACTTTTTTAAATAAATGATCATACGGTATCACACTATTGTGGCCCTTTTTATCTCTCTATGGAAACTACCTTTTGAGTCCCCTGACCAACTGACACGAATGAGGATTGATATCTGACCAGGTCCCACATTCATCCTTCCAGAGAGTAACTACACGCTTTTTGAGGTTTTCTTTTAATTAAGAAACCACAAAACATCTGGTAAGCAGATTTTATATCTTCAAGGTGGAGGATCTTTTACCAGCACTTTCTCACCAGAACGTCATTTATCTAAACGTTTGATTTTCACTCTTCACTGGTGCTTCGGATCCATGCTAATATAGACTGTGATTCATACTTCATTTATATATTTTTCAAATTTTGTGGACATTGACTGTGGATAGTTATTGTTTTTTCCATTTGAGTTTGTTTACTACATTGTAGTGCAACCTGTTTTTTTCCATTTGTTTTACACTGTTTAGTTAGTACAGTTAGGTGCTGCTTCATTTGAGCAAGTTATTGCTCCTTATTTTTAACCTTAAGAAGCTTTAGGTGCTTCCTAAACTGTTACACTTTTTTAGCGCAGTTGTATCATCTTTTTTCACATATTAAGTTGATGACCAGTACAATTTTTTTTATATACATTTTAACATGCTGTTATGTGTTGCCCAGTTCAAATGTATTTTGTTCTGCGTAATTCAAAGTAGGAAGGAGGGGGGCTTGCTGTATTTAAATTAAGCGTGCCCCCGCGCCGAACGAACTGCGCATGCGCCGGCCGTAAACTTAGCCCACTGCGCATGCTCCATAGTACGCCGCAAAAACATTGGTTTCGACGTGAACGTAATTAACGTACAGCCCTATTCGCAACGAGTTACGTAAACGCCGTAAACAACGGAAAAACCCTGACACTGTCCCGACGTCCATACCTAACATGGTGTACGCCGGACCTACGCAAGATTACCCCTCATATAGCAGGGGTAACCTTACGCAAACTACGACGACGGTGCGCAAATACGTTCGGGAATCGGCGTATCGAGCTCATTTGTATATTTGACGCAGAAATCAACGTGAACGCCACCTAGTGGCCAGCGTAACATTACAACTTAGATCAGACGGTGTAAGTGACTTGCGCAACTCGGATCTAAGCAAAATCTATGCGTAACTGATTCTAAGAATCGGTCGCATAGATACCCAGGGCCAGAAACGGAGATACGACGGTGTATCTGGAGATACATCGTCGTATCTCAGCTGAGAATCTGGCCCCTTATGTTTTCACAAAATAAATACTTTTCTACTCTTTTTATAGAATCCCTCTCAGTCTTCTGCTTCATTTAAAGACCCAAATTACCCTTTTCTGTATTCTAATCCGGGATGGAAGCACATTCAATATGTGTTTCATTTAAAGTCCCAAATTCCCCCAATTTCACTGTTTAGAAAACCACTGTGAAATTGAGTCCTAAAGGTACTTTATTCTGTGCACTGCAAGAATGAGCAGCGCTGGAGGTAGCAAGAGTAGCTACAAGTAGGCTGTACATGCATGTCAGAAATCTCAGCTATCACAATTCTATCCCAACAGGTTTTCTTTAAAATGGGAAAAAAAAGGCTATTTAAGACTAACCTGTTTTATAACCCATACTATAAAAGAGATGAACTATAAACTCCTTACCAAATGGTATTATGTCCCAACGAAACTCCATAGAATTAATAATGAAACATCACCTCGATGCTGGAGAGAGTGCGGGATGGAGTGGACACATGCCCATATTTGGTGGCAATGCCCCCTGATACAGGCATACTGGGTAGAGATTCTAAAAATGATTAAGAGGATAAGTGGGTGGGAGGTGAAACAAGATCCCTGGTATTGCTTGTTCCATATTACGGGTACAGCAAGGAAAAAGTATAGAATGTCCTTGATACCTTACCTACTGAATGGAGCTAAATTATTAATCCCAAGGAACTGGAGGGAAAAGAAAGCACCATCAGTGGTTGAATGGATAAAAGAAATAGATAGAATTAGCAGGATGGAGGAATTCATATCAATTAATAATGGAAGTAGAATAGGATATAACAAAATATGGAGTAAATGGAAAGAATTCAAGGAGCTGGAGGCCTAGATGAAGGCTTGGAGAGTGTTCCCCTTTATTTATTTATTTTTTTGGTTTAGTCTTCACAATATAGTTATTCGATAGGCACAATTTAGAGGGCAATAAGATGTCCCTTTATCATCCCTTAATCTTCTATGTCATACTTGGGCACTGACACAATATAGAGTTTACTTAATATACACTTGTAGAGGTAAATAAGATGTCCCTCTACCATCTTTTATTTATTTATTTATTTTTTGTTAAAAAACTAAAATAAATAACCCATACTATGTTAAAACCTGATCTACTAAACTGCGCATTACTTGCTTACCTATCGACGTTGCAGGCTCCTTTGGTCTGCCACCACCTCAGACTGATGAATTATGGCGATGTGTAACATGGTTATATGGTGATGGGTTACACAATAGAAGCCAATCAAGGAAACTTAATCTAGATCATGCCTTTTTGTCAGAGTTTACGTAACTGTAACAACAGTTTCCATGTGTACGGAAGCCTTGAGTATGTGCCAGGTAAATTCCTAAAGTAGTTATGTACTGTGAAAGGTGAAAATGTAAAATAAGCTGTCATGAAATTGTATGTTGTTTTCTTACAGGTCAGTAATACAATGAGATTTATAAATCAATTTTTTTTTTTTTTTTAATCCAACAAAAGTTTTTTTTATTAATGAAAAGTTGGTATGCAGCTCTTGACAACGATGCACTGATCAAAAACATAATATAACAGTGTTATTGTTACTACAATGTCACCAATTCCATTACCCACAAATTTCTATACCGAGTTACTCGCCCCACATTCAGCCCAACAACCTGTCCATGACCAGGCCCACCGGGGAAAGCCCCAGCGTATCTAGCCACAGAGCCCAAAGATTCTCATACTTCCGTGTACCGTGTGTTGGTATATAAGTTTTTATATATATATATATTAATGTGTGTGTGTGTATGTATGTAGCATATCTCCTATCATATCTCCTATCCTACCAATCCATTCCCTCAAGGTCGGAGGGCTCTCAGATTTCCAGTATACCATAATCAACTTTCTGGCCTGAAATAGCACTCTATGAACAGCCTCCCTGGTGTACACCTCTATCACAAAATCCTCAATACACCCAGTAGGCACACCCTGGGGTCCATAGGTATAGAGATACCCTGAACACCAAGCTGACAGTATTGACCACCTCAGCCCAGTATTTATGCAGCTTGGAGCATCTCCACAGGAGGTGGATAAGATCTCCATGGTCACGCTTACATCTAGTGCAAGTGTCCTTAGTCTGCACCCCCATCAACTGTAGTCTATGTGGTGTATAGTATACCCTCAAGATAATATATAATTGAGTGAGCCGCTGGGCCACATTCAGTGAACAAACGCTCACCCCCTGAAATATCTCTTCCCACTGCTCTCCATCTATTTGGCCCACGTCCCTCTCGCATCTTTCCCTCACCAGTATGGGATGCTGCCCCAAGAAGTTCTGTAATAGGATGGTGTAGCATTGAGAGATAAATCCCTTCGAAGACACAGCATCCCCAATGAGACTAAATACCGGGGTTGGCGACAGATGCCACTCCGAAGACCTACTATGAGCCCTAACTGCGTGCTGGAGCTGCAGATACTGAAAGGGCATTGAGGACGGAAGTCTATATTCTGTCCGCAAGTCTGCAAATGGTTTAAGCCTTCCATGTTTAAAATGAATGAATGAATTAATGAATGAAAACTTATATAGCGCGGCACATGCAAACTAAATCGCCTCTGGCGTGTTTTATATGTGGAATCCCATATGGTTTCCACCTAGACCCTATCTGTAGTTTGGCCAGCTCTGTGTATGTATCATTAAGCCATAGAGGGCTATATTCAGTATATCCATCAGCTTGTTGAATATATTTGCATTTATTCAACACTTTTTGTATGAGATTGTACGTAGGATATATCTTCGGTTTGGCAAAAGCCAAAGCTTCCAGTGCCATGGGGATGGGACCGCTACCTATCGTGTGGAGCATTAGCGCCTGAGAAGAGCCAGCTGGCTCAATCTCAAAAGCACCCCACCAGGTGTTGTAACCCGCCATTGTCTTTGCTCCAAATTTGAGCCTGGGCGGTTTATTCTTCCATATCAAAGATCGGAAAATAAGAGTTCACTCTTCTGAAGATTTTTAGAGGGATCACCACCGGGGCATTGTGAAGACAGTAAAGCAACTGCGGTATTAGAATCATCTTCACTAGGTTCACCTTGCCTGCCACCGAGATGCGGAGATTGTTCCATGATTTGACCCGTTCTCTAAACCTCTGGAGCAGGAGGTATATGTTCAAGTGGCTAAAATCTCTCGGGTTGGACGTCACATAAATCCCTAGGTACTTAAAGGAGGCCGTGACAGGTATGGCCCAGGATGAAGTTACCGTCTGTGTGGCGTCCCCGTCCAACAGCAATAGGGCAGACTTCGACCAGTTGATCTGCAGGCCAGAGTACGCTCTAAACCTTGTAATTGTTGCCATGGCCTCCCAAAGTGACGTGTCAGTATTCCCCAGCATAAGCAAGGTTTCATCCACATAAAGCATCACCTTCTCCTGCAGGGGGGCCATAGCAAAATCCCACAATGCTCGGATTAGCTCTAATCTCCATGGCCAAGGGTTCAATGGCTAATGCAAACATGAGAGGGGACAGCGGGCAGCCTTGCCTCGTCCCCCTCCTCAGCGCAAAGTCATGGGACAGACAACCGAAGGCCCTGATTGCAGCCTCTGGCCGACTGTAAAGTAGGCACACCCATGCTATATATGTGTCGCCGAACCCGAATTGCATAAACACCGCCCACAAGTAATTCCAATCAATACTGTGAAATGCCTAAGTGGCATCTAAGGACAGCAGAGTCCTGCCTCCTACATTATCCGCATCGGACTGCATATTCAAAAATAACCGCCGCAGATTAATGGCAGTGGATTTATTAGGCATAAAACCTGCCTGGTCGCCATGTATTAGGGAAGCTATAACAGTATTCAACCGCATTGCTAGAACCTTCGCCAGGATCTTTATGTTGCATGGCAGCAACGAGATTGGCCTGTAAGAACCTGGCAGAAGCTCTCCAGCCCCCAGAGCTGCGTTAAACACCCTGGGAACAATCCCACTGCCTCCTGAAGCTCCTCTACTGTGAGGGGTGCATCTAACCCCTTCCTCTGCTCTGCCGTCAGTCTAGGAAATGTCAAGCCATGCAGGTACTGCTCCAGATCCGCCCCTACATAGGCAGTGTCAGGGCAGTACAACTCCTCAAAGAACCCTGCTAACTCCTGCATAATAAGTTCACGTGAGTTGACAGTGGGCCCAGCTTTGGATTTTATTGCCCCTATGGTAGGGGACCTCTGCTGTGAGTTTGCTATTCGTGCCAGCATACGCCGAGTCTTCTCCCCCTCCTCAAAGAATGCCTGCTTGGTGAAAAACCTATTTTTTTCGGCCTTGGAGGAAAGCACCCACTCATAAGCAGACTGAGCGGCCTGCCACTCCTCCCTGGCCAAGTCAGAGGGATCCAAAAAATATTGCTGCTCCAGGTCTCCCACCCTCTCTTCCAACTCCGCCACAAAGGCAGATGAGGCCTTTTTAACCTTGGTAATCAAAATCCCTCTCAAAAACAGTTTAAAAGCTTCCCACTTCTGCATACAAGAACCCTCTGGGTCTCTTCTATGGCTTCAGGGGATTTAAACAACTTCAACCAGAAAGCATTGAATTTCCAAGGGGCTCTATGGAGCTCAGTGGGCTGGGAGACCACCAAATACACTATTAATGGGGAATGATCAGATACACTATGGGGCCTATGTTCCATTTTGGATACGTACTGGAGCATGCGTGCCTTTTCCTACCCCCAGGTCAATTCTAGACAAGCTACCTTGAGACTTAGAAAAACACGTATATTGTCTAACCCCTGGGTTCCGATGTCTCCAGACATCCACCCAGCCCACCTCTTGCAACAACCGCGCCAGGTGGGTTCCCCTGGAGAGGGCAGAGGCTCCTATGGCCGGATTTGTCTATCCACCGTGGGGTCCAAACAACAACTGAAGTCTCCAGTCACCAGCAGCGGCACCTCCGGCTTCGTGGCCACATAGGAGATCAGGGCCCTCAGGTTTGGCAAGAGGGCTTTTCAATGTATATGTTTTGTTGAAGGAGTTAACCTTGCTGTGTGCTCACACAGGTCTATTTGACGTTGCAGCCTAGCTTTCGCTAAAGCCTTAATATTGTTGCCGATACTGCAGGGATCTGTGAATAGAGTCACTGTTTTACTCATGTTAAGTAAAGCATTTATTTGGTTATCTTGACATCTGTGTGCAGGATATCTTTCATACTTCAAGATCCCTGCACTTAAGGTAACCCCTTTTATTTGCATAATCTGTTGCTGTGTAACGGGATATTGTGTTTGCTCACAAGCTACCGAGGTCCACAACTCTCATATTACCAGGTGTGTCACAGGAGGGTTTTGAGCCATTTTAAAGGGTTAGTCACGGAGCGTAGACCCAAAACAATCAGCAGCTCCTCCGGGGGTATTGCTACAATAACAACAATAGATGTGGCTCTTATTCAAAGAAAAATAATGATGTGATAAATCTTCAAACATAAAATTTGATACAAGTGCAAACAACTTCCAAAGTGACAGTGCAATAAAAATAGATTCACACACAATATTAGGTATTCTTCACATAAATGTAAGTGCAATGGCTTTTAAGTGACAATGCAGTGAATATATATAAATAATAATCAATGTGCCCAGTCCAAAAGTTCATAAATAAAAGTGCGTGTGCAAAATGAAATCCAAAAAATCCAAATCCTAAATGCTTCCACCATCTGTAGTGCACCAGTGGTTTGCCCCAGCCACTCACCTCAAATGAAGACCCCTACTGGTCTAGTTGTGCCTTTGTTAATACGTGACTCAAAACTCCAGGACAGTGAATTCCTTCTCCTAGGACATCCAGCCAAATCGATTTAAGAGGTTTCCACTGGTACTGATATTCTCCTTACAGATCCTCACTCTCCTCCATATAACGTTCACATGAAACATAAAGAAGTCTCCATGGTGCAGTAATCCCATAAAAGTATTTTATTACACAGCAGCAAACTAATGCTGGCCATACACTCTACGAAAAATCGTCAGAACGAACTTTCGAAAAACGAACGTTTGGTCGTGAGCACAAACGATAGTGCCATCATGTAATGACCGATAAATCGTTCAGTGGTCATGAATAAAAAAAAATTGGTTTGTTTTCTTTTTACATATCCCTAGTGCAGAAAGTTCGGACGGGAAACACATTAACCTTTCAATTTATCATTCGTTCAGCAGAAAATTTCCAAACTTTTTCGGCTCAAAAACATCTCGACGATTATCGATTTTGTGCCCATTAACTGTTCGAAGTGTCTGAACGACCGAACTTCAGCCGATTTTTTTTTTTTTTGTATAGTGTATGGCCAGCGTTACAGTTTAAAATTGCGGTGATCAGCTTCACATACAACAGCAGCTGTTGTATGTGAAGACGATTCATTTGAGGTGAGAGGCTGGGGCAAACCACTGGTGCACTACGGATGGTGGAAACATTTGTGATTTGGATTTATTGGATTTAATTTTGCACAAGCACTTTTATTTCTGAACTTTTGGACTGGGCACCTTAATTATTATTTATATATATTCACTGCAGTGTCACTTTAAAGCCATTGCATGTTCTTTTATGTAAATACCCAATATTGTGTGTGAAGAAACGTTATATGAATCGATTTTTATTGCACTGTCACTTTGGAAGTTATTTGCACTTCTATCCTTTTTTAAAAGTTTGAAGATTTATCACATCATTCTTGTTCTTTGAGTAATGCCGCGTACACATGGTCGTTTTTTGCGATGAAAAAAAACGACGTTTTCTGTGAAGTAAAAAACGACGTTTTTGAAACGTCACTTTTCAAAGACAATTTTGCATACACACCATCGTTTTTTCACAAAAAGCAAGGTTACGTTCACCACACTTTTCCATTGAAGCTCGCTTCATAACTAGCTTCTGGGCATGCGCGGGTTGAAAAACGTCGTTTTAAACGACGTTTTTGCTACACACGGTGACTTTTTGTGAAACAAAAAACGACGTTTTGAAAAACGACACAAAAAATTCAAGCATGTTGGAATTTTTTTTTTGTCGTTTTTTTTAAGACAAAAAACGACGTTTTGCCCACACACGATCAATTTAAATGACGTTTTAAAAAACGTCGTTTTTTTTTCATCGCAAAAAACGACCGTGTGTACGCGGCATAAGACTGGGCTGCGGTAATGAAGCCGTGCAAGTTCAGCTGAACTCGCACAATTTCACTCCTGCATGTCAGTCCCGATTTCTGTGGCGATTTCAGTGACATCTGTGTGGGTTTCTGCACGGATGTCAATAGAAATCGCAAAAAGTAGTACAGAAACGACTTTTTTTTAAATCGGTGCAGCGCCGCAGATGCGGCGTTGCACCGATTAGGACGCTGCCGTTGAAGGTAACTGCCGCCGATTTGACATGTCAAAACGCTCCAGCGTGAACCAGGACTAAGCACCACATCTATACTGTGTGAGAACACCTGTTCATGTTGACAGCCACTCATTTTTGATTTGCGCATGAGCAGTTTTATACAATATATAATAACAACCATGCGTTGCAGCATGCTGCTTTAGGGCAGATTCACTTTGTCCACAGTGCAGTGTACCCGTGGTTTTTGTATGGGTTATTTGTGCTGTTCCATAGACTTCTATTATGTTCCATGGTTATGGTGTGTTTTCTGAAAGCACACCAAAAGTTTTGCATGTATGACTTTTGGTGTGCTTTCAGAAAACACACCAAAACATGGGATATAATAGAAGTCTATGGGAAATCGCAGCCAGCCTGCAATAAATCAGTAGATACGCTGCACCGTGGCCAAAGTTAGTGTATCTATATCTGCTAATACATCCAACCCTCCCCTCCCTCTAGATTAACAAAGCAGCTGTCCAAAAGTGCCCCTGTGCTTCTTCATTAAAAACAGGGGGGAGAAAGCCTAAAAAGGAAAACAAATGCTACTATCTAAGAAATGAAGCTGCAATATATTACATTTTTGGTTTTGAATTTAATACAATTTAATTTTAACACAACTGGTGATTAGAAGCACCTCCTAGTTGTAATTGTGCCCTCAATAGTAAATCACAGGGTTGGTGAAAAAATACATTTGAATCTACTGTATTTCATAGTTCAGCTTTAATGACAGTACATACAATAAAAAGACAGCTCCAAAGCAAGAAATATCAATCCTGTATTTAAGTAGTATCTCTAGTTGTTGATCCACAATATTGTACTGTCGCAGAGATCTGATTCACTGTCATTTCAGATATCTAGTATCTGCCCCCGAGGAGTGTCTTGTGACACAAAACACGTCGGGCACCAAGGATGTAGCTAGATGCAATTTTAGGATTTCCATCAGACATATTAAGTTGATGACCAGTACTATTTTTTTTATATACATTTTAACATGCTGTTATGTGTTGCCCAGTTCAAATGTATTTTGTTCTGATCTTGTTATATAATTATGATGTATGGCCAATATGTTATGTTGTATATTTTTCTATGTTGGTTATGCTCATGTGCGCATTGCACATGTTACCCTCATAGATGTGATATACAGACATTGGGCCAGATTCTCGTACAATAGCGTTGTAACGGCGTAGCGTAGCGTATCCCATATACGCTACGCCTCCGCACTTTTTACAGGCAAGTGCTGTATTCTCAAAGCACTTGCTCCGTAATGTGCGGCGGCGTAGCGTAAATGGACCGGCGTAAGGCCGCGTAATTCAAAGTAGGAAGGAGGGGGGCGTGCTGTATTTAAATTTAAGCGTGCCCCCGCGCCGAACAAACTGCGCATGCACTGGTCGTAAACGTAGCCCACTGCGCAAGCTCCATAGTACGCCGTAAATACATTGGTTTCGACGTGAACGTAATTAACGTACAGCCCTATTCGCGATGAGTTACGTAAACAACGGAAAAACCCGACCCTGTCCCGACGTCAATACCTAACATGGTGTACGCCGGACCTACGCAAGGTTACCCCTCATATGGCAGGGGTAACCTCACGCTTAAGTAAACTACGACGACGGCGCGCAAATACGTTTGGGAATCGGCGTATCACGCTCATTTGCATATCTGATGCAGAAATCGACGGGAACGCCACCTAGCGGCCAACGTAACATTACAACTTAGATCTGACGGTGTAAGTGACTTAGGAAAGTCGGATCTAAGCAAAATCTTTGCGTAACTGATTCTTAGAATCAGTCGCATAGATACCCAGGGCCAGATACAGAGATACGACGGTGTATCTGGAGATACACCGTCGTATCTCAGCTGAGAATCTGGCCCCTTATGTTTTTACAAAATAAATACTTTTCTACTCTTTATAGAATCCCTTTCAGTCCTCTGCTTCATTAAAGTCCCAAATTCCCCTTTTTCTGTATTCTAATCCGGGATGGAAGCACATTCAATATGTGTTCGATTTAAAGTCCCAAATTCCCCCAATTTCACTGTTCAGAAAACCACTGTGAAATCAAGTCCTAAAGCTACTATATTCTGTGCACTGCAAGAATGAGCAGCGCTGGAGGTAGCAAGAGTAGCTACAAGTAGGCTTTACATGCATGTCAGAAATCTCAGCTATCACAATTCTATCCCAACAGGTTTTCTTTAAAATGGACCAAAAGGCTATTTAAAACTAACCTGTTTTATAACCCATACTATAAGAGATGAACTATAAACTCCTTACCAAATGGTATTATGTCCCAATGAAACTCCATAGAATTAATAATGAAACATCACCTCGATGCTGGAGAGAGTGCGGGATGTAGGGGACACATGCCCATATTTGGTGGCAATGGCCCCTGATATAGGCATACTGGGTAGAGATTCTAAAAATGATTAAGAGGATAAGTGGGTGGGAGGTGAAACAAGATCCCTGGTATTGCTTGTTCCATGTTATGGGTACAGCAAGGAAAAAGTATGAATGAATGAATGAATGAAAACTTATATAGCGCGGCACATGCGAACTGAATCGCCTCTGGGCGCTTGTTGTTCCTGTCTCCTTTGGTATCAAAAGATGAGTCTTGATCTTTCTCCTGAATGCTAAGTGGTTCTCCTCCAACCGAATGCTGGTTGGTAAAGCGTTCCATAGTCTGGGACCTTGGACTGCGAATCTTCCATCTCCTTTGGACTTGTAGTTGGCTTTCGGTATCTGGAGTAGATTTTGATTGGTGGATCGCAGAACGCGATTGGGATTATGAGCTTTTATTTTTTCGCATAAATAATGGGGAGCATTCCCATGGATACATCTATGCATTAGACAGAGTGCTTTAAAAGTGATTCTGTCTTTTACTGGTAACCAATGAAGGGATCTCAGTGAAGGTGAGATTGATTCCCAAGGTTTTTTCCCAGTCACAAGTCTGGCAGACGTATTTTGAATGACTTGTAGACGAGCGATTTGGTACTTGGGGAGTCCGAGGTAAAGGGCATTTGCATAGTCTAATCTTGAGTTTACAATTGCTCCCACCACGACCGCTATGTCTTCTTTGGGAATAAAAGGAATAAGTCTGCGTAGTAGGCGCAGCAGATGGTGAGATCCGCTGACTACTGACCCTATTTGTGCGTCCATTGTCAAGTAGGAGTCGTAGATGACCCCGAGACTTTTGACTTTGGCGCTAGGGGTGATGATTTTGCCCAGAATGGGCGGGGGTGTCCATGTTGTTGCAGGTTGATTCATATGCTTGGCGTGAAACAGGAGAAGTTCTATTTTCGCTCCGTTGAGTTTAAGATAACTCTTTGTCATCCAGCCCTCTATCAAAGAGAGGCATGTCTCTAGATTGAGGTGGTGATCCTTTTTGTTGCAAATGCGGAAATACAGTTGCGTGTCGTCTGCATATGGGTGATAGAGCAGTTTTTGGCTGCTGATGATTTCAAAAAGAGGACGAAGGTAGATGTTGAATAACACCGGCGACAGAGGGGATCCTTGAGGGACTCCGCACGATAATGTGCGTTTTTCAGAAGTGAAAGGTCCTAACTGCACTATTTGCGATCGGTTTTCCAAAAAAGAGGAGAACCAAGATAAATCGCCTTCTGCGACTTTGGCTACTTCGGCTAGCCGTGTCAATAAAAGTTTGTGGTCTACTGTGTCGAAGGCTGTGCTTAGGTCCAACAGAACCAGAAGACAAGATTCTCCTTCGTCTGCGGCCTCGAGAGCGTCGTCCCATATCTTGAGCAATGCTGTTTCCGTCCCGTGTCCGGGGCCGGAATCCCGATTTGAAATGGATCAAGTAGGTTGTGGGTATCTAGATGCTGTTGCAGCTGTTGTACCACGACTTTCTCCATTACCTTGGAGAGAACGTTTAGGCCTGTTATGGGACGGCGGTGGAGTGGGTCCTTGGGGTCCAGGGTGGGTTTCTTCAAGATAGGTCGAATTATGCCCTCCAACTGGGAGGGCACTATGCCCTCCCTGAAAGATTGGTTAATAAGCTGCGTGATAGGAGGTGCCAGGATGTCGGCGCTGTTACGCAAAGTACCGATGATATTTACCTACTGAATGGAGCTAAATTATTAATCCCAAGGAACTGGAGGGAAAAGAAAGCACCATCAGTGGGAGAATGGATAAAAGAAATAGATAAAATTAGCAGGATGGAGGAATTAATATCAATTAATAATGGAAGTAGAATAGGATATAACAAGATATGGAGTAAATGGAAAGAATTCAAGGAGCTGGAGGCCTAGATGAAGGCTTGGAGAGTCTTCCCCTTTATTTTATTTTTTTGGTTTAGTCTTCACAATATAGAGTTATTCGATAGGCACAATTTAGAGGGCAATAAGATGTCCCTCTATCATCCCTTAATCTTCTATGTCATACTTGGGCACTGACACAATATAGAGTTTACTTAACCACCTTAACCCCCGGACCATATTGCTGTCCAATGACCAGAGCACTTTTTGTGATTCGGCACTGCGTCGCTTTAACTGACAATTGCGCGGTCGTGCGACCTGGCTCCCAAACAAAATTGGCATCCTTTTTTTCCCACAAATAGAGCTTTCTTTTGGTGGTATTTGATCATCTCTGCGGTTTTTATTTTTTGCGCTATAAACAAAAATAGAGCAACAACTTTGAAAAAAATGCAATATTTTTTGCTATAATAAATATCCCCCAAAAATATATAAAAAAACATATTTTTTCCTCAGTTTAGGCCGATACGTATTCTTCATATTCTTCGTTAAAAAAAAATCGCAATAAGCGTTTGATAGGTTTGAGCAAAAGTTATAGCGTTTACAAAATAGGGGGTCGTTTTATGGCATTTTTATTAAAAAAATTTTTTACTAGTAATGGCGGCGATCAGCATTTTTTTTTTTCAGTACTGCGACATTATGGCGGGCACTTTGGACACATTTTTGGGGCCATTGGCATTTTTATAGCGATCAATGCTATAAAAATGCATTGTATTACTATAAAAATGCCATTGGCAGTGAAGGGGTTAACACTAGGGGGCAGGGAAAGGGTTAAGTGTGTTCCTGGGTGTGTTCTAACTGTATGGGGGGGTGGCCTCACTAGGGGAAATCGCTGATCTTCTGTTGATACATTGTATGAACAGAAGATGAGCGTTTCCCCCGCTGACAGGACCGGGAGCTACAGTGCGGAAAATAAGTTTTTGAACACCCTGCTATTTTGCAAGTTCTCCCACTTGGAAATCATGGAGGGGTCTGAAGACTGGCTAGGCCACGCCAGAACCTTGATATGCTTCTTACAGAGCCACTCCTTGGTTATCCTGGCTGTGTGCTTCGGGTCATTGTCATGTTGGAAGACCCAGCCTTGACCCATCTTCAAAGCTCTAACTGAGGGAAGGAGGTTGTTGCCCAAAATCTCACAATACATGGCCCCAGTCATCCTCTCCTTAATACAGTGCAGTCGCCCTGTCCCATGTGCAGAAAAACACCCCCAAAGCATGATGCTACCACCCCCATGCTTCACAGTAGGGATGGTGTTCTTGGGATGGTACTCATCATTCTTCTTCCTCCAAACACGGTTAGTGGAATTATGACCAAAAAGTTATATTTTGGTCTCATCTGACCACATGACTTTCTCCCATGACTCCTCTGGATCATCCAAATGGTCATTGGCAAACTTAAGACGGGCCTTGACATGTGCTGGTTTAAGCAGGGGAACCTTCCGTGCCATGCATGATTTCAAACCATGACGTCTTAGTGTATTACCAACAGTAACCTTGGAAACGGTGGTCCCAGCTCTTTTCAGGTCATTGACCAGCTCCTCCCGTGTAGTCCTGGGCTGATTTCTCACCTTTCTTAGGATCATTGAGACCCCACGAGGTGAGATTTTGCATGAAGCCCCAGTCCGAGGGAGATTGACAGTCATGTTTAGCTTCTTCCATTTTTTAATGATTGCTCCAACAGTGGACCTTTTTTTACCAAGCTGCTTGGCAATTTCCCCATAGCCCTTTCCAGCCTTGTGGAGGTGTACAATTTTGTCTCTAGTGTCTTTGGACAGCTCTTTGGTCTTGGCCATGTTAGTAGTTGGATTCTTACTGATTGTATGGGGTGGACAGGTGTCTTTATGCAGCTAATGACCTCAAACAGGTGCATCTAATTTAGGATAATAAATGGAGTGGAGGTGGACATTTTAAAGGCAGACTAACAGGTCTTTGAGGGTCAGAATTCTAGCTGATAGACAGGTGTTCAAATACTTCTTTGCAGCTGTATCCTACAAATAAATAGTTAAAAATTCATAAATTGTGATTTCTGGAATTTTTTTTTTTTGATTATGTCTCTCACAGTGGACATGCACCTACGATGACAATTTCAGACCCCTCCATGATTTCCAAGTGGGAGAACTTGCAAAATAGCAGGGTGTTCAAATACTTATTTTCTGCACTGTATGTGTTTACACACATAGCTCCCGGTCCCCGCTCTGTAATGAGCGATCGTGTGTGCCCGGTGGCAATTGTACCCGCCGGGCACGCGCGCGGGGACGCGTGTGCCCCCTAGCGGCTGCTTTAGAGCGGACGTATAGCTACGGGCTCTCGCCCACCATTGCCACCGTCCCGCAGTAATATGACGGCGGGCGGTCGGCAAAAGGTTAATATACACTTGTAGAGGTAAATAAGATGTCCCTCTACCATCTTTTATTTATTTATTTTGTTAAAAACAAAATAACCCATACTATGTTAAAACCTGATCTACTAAACTGCGCATTACTTGCTTACCTATCGACGTTACAGGCTCCTTTGGTCTGCCACCACCTCAGACTGATGAATTATGGCGATGTGTAACATGGTTATATGGTTGTGTGTACAATAAAAGCCAATCAAGGAAACTGAATATAGATCATGCCTTTTTGTCAGAGTTTACGTAACTGTAACAACAGTTTCCATGTGTAAGTCGCCAAGGAAGCCTTGGGTATGTTCCAGGTAAATTCCTAAAGTTGTTATGTACCGTGAAAGGTGGAAATGTAAAATAAGCTGTCATGAAATTGTACCTTGTTTTCTTACAGGTCAGTAATACAATGAGCTTTATAAATCATTTTTTTTTTTTTAATCCAACAAAAGTTTTTTTATTAATGAAAAGTTGGCATGCAGCTCTTGACAACGATGCATTGATCAAAAACATAATATGTGTAGCATATCTCCTATCCTACCAATCCATTCCCTCAAGGTCAGAGGGCTCTCCGATTTCCAGTATACCATAATCAACTTTCTGGCCTAAAATGGCACTCTATGAACAGCCTCTCTGGTGTACATCTCTATCACAAACTCCTCAATACACCCAGTAGGCACACCCTGGGGTCCATAGGTATAGATACCCTGAACACCAAGCTGACAGTATTCACCACCTCAGGCCAGTATTTATGCAGCTTGGAGCATCTCCACAGGAGGTGGATAAGATCTCCATGGTCACGCTTACATCTAGTGCAAGTGTCCTTAGTCTGCACCCCCATCAACTGTAGTCTATGTGGTGTATAGTATACCCTCAAGATAATAGATAATATATAATTGCGCGGCTGGGCCACATTCAGTGAACAAAAGCTCACCCCCTGAAATATCTCTTCCCACTGCTCTCCATCTATTTGGCCCACGTCCCTCTCGCATCTTTCCCTCACCAGTATGGGATGCTGCCCCGAAAAGTTCTGTAATAGGATGACGTAGCATTAAGAGATAAATCCCTTCGAAGACACAGCATCCCCAATGAGATTAAATAACGGGGTTGGCGACAGATGCCACTCCGAAGACCTACTATGAGCCCTAACTGCGTGCTGGAGCTGCAGATACTGAAAGAGCATTAAGGATGGAAGTCTATATTCCGTCTGCAAGTCTGCAAATGGTTTAAGCCTTCCATGTTTAAAAACGTGTTTGACATGTGTAATCCCATATGGTTTCCACCTAGACCCTATCTGTAGTTTGGCCAGCTCTGTGTATGTATCATTAAGCCATAGAGGGCTATATTCAGTATATCCATCAGCTTGTTGAATATATTTGCATTTATTCCACACTTTTTGTATGAGATTGTACGTAGGATACATCTTATTCGGTTTGGCAAAAGCCAAAGCTTCCAGTGCCATGGGGATGGGACCGCTACCGATCGTGTGGCGCATTAGCGCCTGAGAAGAGCCAGCTGGCTCAATCCCAAAAGCACCCCACCAGGTGTTGTAACCCGCCGTTGTCTTTGCTCCAATTTAGTCCTGGGCGGTTTATTCTTCCATATCAAAGATCGGAAGATAAGAGTTCACTATTCTGAAGATTTTTAGAGGGATCACCACTGGGGCATTGTGAAGACAGTAAAGCAACTGCGGCATTAGAATCATCTTCACTAGGTTCACCTTGCCTGCCACCGAGATGCGGAGATTGTTCCATGATTTGACCCGTTCTCTGAAGCAGGGGGTATATGTTCAAGTGGCTAAAATCTCTCGGGTTGGACGTCGCATAAATCCCTAGGTACTTAAAGGAGGCCGTGGCAGGTATAGCCCAGGATGAAGTCACCGTCTGTGTGGCGTCCCCGTCCAACAGCAATAGGGCAGACTTCGACCAGTTGATCTGCAGGCCAGAGTATGCTCTAAACCTCGTAATTGTTGCCATGGCCTTCCGCAGTGACGTGTCAGTATTCCCCAGCATAAGCAAGGTTTCATCCACATAAATCATCACCTTCTCCTGCAGGGGGGCCATAGCAAAATCCCACAATGCTCGAATTGGCTCTAATCTCCATGGCCAAGGGTTCAATGGCTAATGCGAAGATGAGAGGGGACAGCGGGCAGCCTTGCCTCGCCCCCCTCCTCAGTGCAAAGTCATGGGACAGACAACCGAAGCCCCGATTGCAGCCTCTGGCCAACTGTAAAGTAGGCGCACCCATGCTATATGTGTCACCGAACCCGAATCGCTCAAACACCGCCCACAAGTAATTCCAATCAATACTGTGAAATGCCTAAGTGGCATCTAAGGACAGCAGAGCCCTGCCTCCTACATTATCCGCATCGGACTGCATATTCAAAAATAACTGCCGCAGATTAATGGCAGTGGATTTATTAGGCTTAAACCCTGCCTGGTCGCCATGTATTAGGGAAGCTATAACGGTATTCAACCGCCTTGCTAGCACCTTCGCCAGGATCTTTATGTTGCATGGCAGCAACGAGATTGGCCTGTAAGAACCTGGGTCAACCGGATCCTTACCCGGTTTAAGGAGCGGTACAATATTCGCTTTTGCCATGGGAGGGCAGAAGCTCTGCAGCCCTCAGAGCTGCGTTAAACACCCGGGGAACAATCCCACTGCCTCTTGAAGCTCCTCTACTGTGAGGGGTGCATCCAACCCCTTCCTCTGCTCTGCCGTCAGTATAGGAAATGTCAAGCCATGCAGGTACTGCTCCAGATCCGCCCCTACATAGGCAGTGCCAGGGCAGTACAACTCCTCATAGAACCCTGCTAACTCCTGCATAATAAGTTCACTTGAGTTGACAGTGGGCCCAGCTTTGGATTTTATTGCCCCTATGGTAGGGGACCTCTGCTGTGAGTTTGCTATTCGTGCCAGCATACGCCCAGTCTTCTCCCCCTCTTCAAAGAATGCCTGCTTGGTGAAAAACCTATTTTTTTCGGCCTTGGAGGAAAGCACCCACTCATAAGCAGACTGAGCGGCCTGCCACTCCTCCCTGGCCGAGTCAGAGGGATCCAAAAAATATTGCTGCTCCAGGTCTCCCACCCTCTCTTCCAACTCCACCACAAAGGCAGATGAGGCCTTTTTAACCTTGGTAATCAAAATCCCTCTCAAAAACAGTTTAAAAGCTTCCCACTTCTGCATACAAGAACCCTCTGGGTCTCTTCTATGGCTTCAGGGGATTTAAACAACTTCAAACAGAAAGCATTTAATTTCCAAGGGGCTCTAGGGAGCTCAGTGGGCTGGGAGACCACCAAATACACTATTAATGGGGAATGATCAGATACACTATGGGGCCTATGTTCCATTTTGGATACGTACTGGAGCATGCGTGCGTTTCCCACCCCCAGGTCAATTCTAGACAAACTACCTTGAGACTTAGAAAAACACGTATATTGTCTAACCCCTGGGTTCCGATGTCGCCAGACATCCACCCAGCCCACCTCTTGCAACAACCGCGCAAGGGGGTTCCCCTGGAAAGGGCAGAGGCTCCTATGGCCGGATGTCTATCCAGCATGGGGTCCAAACAACAACTGAAGTCTCCAATCACCAGCAGCACCTCCGGCTTACCGGCCACATAGGAGAACAGGGCCCTCAGCACCGCCACTGTGAAAGGGGAGGGGGGCACATACACATGCAATTATACATGTTAATGCACCCAGCCTGCAATGAAGAAATACATAATCGGCCCTCGGGGGCAACATTACTGTCCAGCTCCTGATAGTCCAAGGAGCCATGAACCAAAACACTCACCTCCCTTGAGTAGGAGGTATGAGTGGAGTGGTACATATTGGTTGTTCATACTGACCGCTGTAAAAGTAGTGCTGGAAAACCACCCATCAAAAAACACAAAAAGAAAAAGGAGGCCTGCAAACCGCTGACCTCACCAACCGTTCAGTACCGATCCCTGCCAACCAGGCAAAGTAGGCACGAGCCCCTGCATACAAACT
This sequence comes from Rana kukunoris, assembly GCA_029574335.1. Classification (NCBI taxonomy): domain Eukaryota; kingdom Metazoa; phylum Chordata; class Amphibia; order Anura; family Ranidae; genus Rana; species Rana kukunoris. The sequence goes on along the minus strand of CM056060.1, from coordinate 132,407,462 downwards.
CAGGGGGCCACAAAAAGTCAGATATTGTAGATCCACTCATGGTGAGGAGACTTTGTACTACTTTTACCCAGATGGCCCTTCACTGAGGGACATTATACTGCAACTGATCAAGACGAGAGCTGAAGCTCTCGTCTTGATCAGTTGCAGTATAATGTCCCTCAGTGAAGGGCCATCTGGGTAAAAGTAGTACAAAGTCTCCTCACCATAATACGGCTCCATATTTTCCCCACGTCCGGCTCAGGCACCCTCCATGGGCCAGGGCAGCACTGTCCTTCCTCCCCGCCATCCTGCCCTCGCCGTCTCAGGGCCTTCTCATTCCGGTCAAGCCAGTTAACTGCATCCTTTGCCGACTCAAAAAATTGCGCCTGCCCATTCACGATCACCCGTAACTTGGCCTGGTACAACATGGCGTATGGTAGCTGCAACTGCCTAAGCTGGCATTTCACATAAAAAAACTTTGCCCTGCATCTCTGCACCTCCGCCGAGAAGTCAGGATAGAAGAACACTCTGGCACCAATATGCTGTATGTTGGCCCACTCCCTTGCTTGGCGAAGCAGTTTCTCTATCCCTGTAGTGCAGCAGTCTTGCCAGGTGGTGGTGGGCGAGGTGGCACTCTGTGAGCGCGCTCCACTGCGAATAGGGGAGAGAACATATTTTCCCCAAATATGCTTACTGCCCTCGATCTGATGTTTGTGGTGATACCTCACATGCATGGTACAACTGCTGTTTACACATGACACAAGACCGACGCTTGCGTTCGCCTTTGCGCGCAAGCACGGGGGAACAGGGATACTTTTTTTTATTTTTTTATATTTATTTTGCTTTGTTTTATTTTTACACTGTTTCTTTCATATCATTTTTATTGTTATCACAGAGAATGTAAATGTCCCCTATTATAGCAATAGGTAGTGATAGATACTCTTTTCTGGGGTCTATTAGACTCTAGAGCTCTGCTCTGCCCTCAAAGCATCTGACCACACCGAGACCTGGTGTGATAAGATGCTTTCCCAATAGTGCTTTTAACCAGCAAAACCAAAGTCATGAAATGCTCGCAGCTTCCGGTTTCTTAGGCCATAGAGATGATTGGAGACATTCTGATCTTTGATCAGCTCTATGGTCAGCTGGTGAAACCACCAGCTGCATTATCAGGTTCCCCGGGGGGACAGGGAAACCAAGCGAGATGATGGAAGGGGGGGACTTTCCCTCCCACTGCTTATAAAAGCAGTCTAGCGGCTAATTAGCCACTAGGTTTGCTTTTACATGAAAGCCGACCGCTGGCTGAAAAGGACGATACCAAGATGATACCTAAACCAGCAGGCATCATTCTGGCATAACCACTCAGAGTCCAGCAACATACCAGTACGTTGCTGGTCTTTGTTGGGCATATATTGTAATTTTCAATATCTTTTTTTTGCATAAAAAAAAAAAAAATCGGTGAGTATGCCACCATTAAAATACCACCTTGCATCCACCCACTTCTAATGATGGGCATACATGCACTGTTTTTTTTAACTGTAGTGGTGAAATCACCTTCTACAGAGCTGGAGTTGCTGATTTACGTATTGTGGGAGCAAACGCTGTTGCTGTCAAGATGAATAAAATCAGTGCTGCAGCTGAATGGTGTACCTGAAAAGCAAACAATGGTAACAATAAAACATTAACTCAATAATGTGTGTGTATAAATATTGCGCAAACCCAATTTCAAAGAATAGGCAGCCAACACAACAAAGAAAGTTGTAAATAATATGTGAAAAAATAAGTGTAGCGCCAAAAATGGAGTAACTCCACTTGTGAGGTGGATAATGGAGACAGGAACTAATGTCCCTCTTCCCACTAATGCTAAGGGTGTCTCGTACTCAAGTGATCTATGTGTATAGTCGGTAGTCAGCCTTACCATAAAGGACAATAAAAAATATATAGTTGATAACATGCAATCAATGTGAACAAGGGCCACAAGTAATTTGAACTTGGGCCAATATACAAGTGTTAATCTGTAACAATAATCACAATAGTAATTCTCAAAAAATATCAGTGTAAAAGGTTGCAAGTATAGATTAGTCCTTTCAATCAGACAGCACTTGTGAGTATGATCCTAGAGACCATAAGCGTTAACTGTTAGGTCAAAGAGACAGTCACAAAAAAATGTGAGTCCTCACACTCTGTGGATCTCATTGATGTCAATTCCTCTCCCAGTAGATGTAGGTAAGTTCATATACTTCAGAAAATACAATCCAAAAACTTGGTAATGTAAAAATGGTGAAATACTCTTACCAGATTCCGTGGACCCGTAACTTACCATACGGTGGGGGGTCTCAAGAGCATGGACAGATCAAATGCTGTCTTCCCTTTTATCCTCTGTGTGGTGTCATCAGCGAACTACCAGGATCTAGGAGGCTTCCAAAGGTTCCAGGTTGTACTTGCGACCAAGGATACAGGAATGTGACTCCGTGAACCAAAAGTGATGTTACCAATCAATGGGTTATCACACCCAAAAAAAAGGGAGAAAAAAATTCTCATAGAGTAAAAAAGTACCAAACTTTTATTAAAATCATAAAAAATTGGGCATTCTCACAGCAATGTATCTCACTCCAATCCAAAAGTAAAAAACTAGTCCCAATAAAAAATTCACAGCACAGAATATTATATGCACAATAACTCCACTACCTAAAATGAATAGGTAGGAGTATATAGAAGGGTGTGCAAGAAATTGGGAATGAACCCAGCATACCCAACGGGTTTTGTCTTATATAGACTTATACTGGGGTATATGGCTTGGCCCCCATCAACTCCTGCACATATATATGTTACAAATGAAATAAAACCTACCTGTTCAAGATTGTCGCTCCCCCCTCTGAGAGGCGGGGCGTGCGTTCCAATTAGGCATGTTTAACAATACTATGCGCTCCATATCCCCAAAGGGTGGGGCGAGGCATTAGCTGCCAATGGTGGAGCTTGTATAATCAAAACTCCACACCTCCCGTGTTGAAATGTCTCCTCCCGTTGGTCCACCGTCACTCCAATAGGAGGACAGTATGCGGCGCTGATCAATCGCGACTTCCGGGCGTGATGACGTCACGCGCGCACACGTGTCACACGCCGTGTGCGTTTCATGCTGCGTTCCACACCTCATAATGACGCTCATTTTGATGGTGTATCAAAGCGTTAGTATTGACAACCAGTGACGCCATCCACCACACCGGAGTCAGAATGCGCTCACCCAGGATTCACGGAACATATTCATATAACAGGGACGCCTAACCATAACACGAATCTGTGTGTGTGTGTGTGTGTGTATATATATATATATATATATATATATATATATATATATATATATATAATCTATCCCCTCTTGTGGACGTCTTAGGCGAATACAGCCCAGATATGTCTCCAATTCATTGGGGAGTAAGATATTGTATTATATCTAAACAGATGGGTATTAAACATGAAAAACACATAATAATCAAAATTGTATAATAATTACAAGGGAACTTAGTACAAAAATGGTATAAACACAATAGGATATCTTACGCCATCATGTAAAAATGGACATAGTACGACATCATAGACCCTCATAAGAAATATGTATATGTATGACACCTTAAGTTATCAGGTGGAAGGCCTATGCATCCATAGCATAGACATGGCATGACATCATAGGCCCTCACTAAATATGTATGAGTATATGACACCATGAAAACCCCATGGAAAATATGGATAGGATGCCTATGCCTGATTGATGAAGGCATTTACATCCCATTCCACATTTAAACCATGTGGAAAATAACTTTTCAATTGGTAAATCCAGTAGACTTCTAATTTGGATACCCCTCTAACTTTGGGTTCCCCTCTCCAGTGGGGCACAAATTTATCAATAATTTGAAAACTTGTGCCTTCTAATTTCTTATGTCGTTCCAGAAAATGCCTGGGTACTGTGTGGTTATCATGGCCCTTGGTGATCTTGGTCACATGTTCACCCACCCTTGTGGAGAAACTCCGTATGGTACGCCCCACATACTGCTTCCCACAAGGGCAGGTGATCAGGTACACGATATGTGTTGTAGCACACAAGAAATGTTTCATGGGATATTCAATTCCCGTTTGTGTAGACCTAAAACAAATCGTTTTCTTTCTTCCACACGTATTGTTGATACAAACAGAACATTTTCTACAAGGGTGGTAACCAGAGCCTTTTTTCTCAAAAAATAGGTGCAGGAACTCAACCACGACCCATTCAAATTTCACAAACAGTAGAAGGGTCTTAAAAGGGCATTAAATATCAGGATTACATTACATACAGAGTGTACAGTTCAGGGGGGTTACACACAGAGTGCAGAGCTCTCACTTGTAAACACAGAAACCAGACTTCTGTGTTTACAAGTGATTGTGGTGAGCAGGTATCAAAGGGTCTGAGCCAAAGGTGGTGGAACTGAGTTCCCCCAAGTTCCCCCTGAAAAAAAGCCCTGGTGGTAACCCTTAGAAAGGGGAAAAAAGGATGGCTTGATGGGGGGATCTGGAACATTAGGAGCAATCTGGTTCTTAAGAGAAGTAGCACCCCTATAAATAATTCCAGCCCGGTCTGGAAGTGAAGGTCCTAAAATGTTATCTCCTTTCAATATCCTCCAATGTCTTTCAATGATAGCCTTAATTTTATTTTATGCTGTGTGGAGAAGGTGGTGAAAAAGGAATTCCTAAACTTTGAGTCCTGTATGATCTTAGGTTTTTCTCTAGTCAAGGTAGTTCGATCAACTTGTAAGATTCTATTGATCTCTTTATCTACCTCACAACTTAAGTAACCTTTATCTAGGAATCTTTGTTTCAAAATTTGTGCCTGTAATTGGAAGTCCTCAATATTTGAGCAGTTGCGCCTAATCCGTAGTAGTTGGCTTTTGGGTACTGACGTAAGCCAAGCAGGATGGTGGCAACTGTCGACCGGAATGTATCCATTCCGGTCGGTGCTCTTAAAAAAGGTTTTGGTGACCAGTGGCGTAACTAGAGACTTCAGGGCCCCGGTGCAAGAAATCATGAAGGCCCCCCCCCCCCCCCCCCCCGAAAAGACTGATTTTGATACTTAATTTTTTTACACTGTACAACAAAGTAAAACAATTCTGTTTCTGATTTCACATGAGGGGGGGTGGCTGCAGTGGCAGTGCCATCCTCTCCTACCACCACCTTTGCCTCTTACTGATCTCATCACTATCCACCCACCACCTCTGTTGTAGAAGTAATAGGGGGATAGGGATGAGATCAGTGGTGCGGCTGTAGGGGGGATGGGATCAGTAAGAGGCACGGGTGGTGGCGGGAGAGGATGGCATCACCACTGCCACCCCCCTCAAGTACCACCGGCACCACCCCCCTCATGTATCACCACTACCACTCCGCTCTAGTATCACCGCTACCACCCCCTCAAGTACCAGCAGTGGCAGTGTTGGTGCCATCCTCTCCCTCCACCACCTGTGCCTATTACTGATCCCATCCTCCCACCACTGATCTCAGCCCTATCCCCCATCACCTCTGTTGTAGAAGTAATGGGGGGGATAGGGATGAGATCAGTGGTGGGGGGGATGGGATCAGTAAGAGGCACAGGTGGTGGAGGTTGGCATCGATTGCTCAGCTCTGAAAAAATGTCACTTACTGTCAATCAATCAAATCCCTGGAAATTCCGTTCGATCAGTTACCGTCACCATCACTGTGCCTTCTAATCTCCCGCCAGGATGCCTTCTTGTCTCATTGGTAGACGGCATAGGTACTCCACGCAGAGAGGAAAGCTCCTCCCCCGCCTTCTCTCATTGGTGTCAGCCCCCAGTCTCAGCGCTGCCTCTGCCCAGGCCCAGATTTATTCCCTTTGCTGCCCCAAGGCCAGGTCCTTCAATGCCACCCCCCCCACACACACACCATCACATAGGGGGACTCCCCAGAGAGTCTCCCCCTACATCAGGGTCCCCAGAAAGTCTCCCCCTACATCAGGATCCCCAGAGAGCCCCCCCTACACCAGGGTCCCCAGAGAGTCTCCCCCTACATCAGGGTCCCCAGAGAGTCTCCCCCTACATCAGGATTCCCAGAGAGCCCCCCTTACACCAGGGTCCCCAGAGAGCCTCCCCTCTTACATTAGTGTCCCCAGAGAGTTTCCCCTCTTACATTAGTGTCCCCAGAGAACCCCACCTTACAACAGGGTCCCCAGAGAGTCTCCCCTTACATCAGGGTCACCAGAGAGCCCCCCTTACACCAGGGTCCCCAGAGAGTCTCCCCTTACACCAGGGTCCCCAGAGAGTCTCCCCTTACACCAGGGTCCCCAGAGAGTCTCCCCTTACACCAGGGTCCCCAGAGAGTCTCCCCTTACACCAGGGTCCCCAGAGAGTCTCCCCTTACACCAGGGTCCCCAGAGAGTCTCCCCTTACATCAGGGTCCCCAGAGAGTCTCCCCTTACAGCAGAGTCCCCAGAGAGCCCCCCTTACACCAGGGTCCCCAGAGAATCTCCCCCTACACCAGGGTCCCCAGAGAGTCTCCCCCTGCATCAGGGTCCCCAGAGAGTCTCCCCCTGCATCAGGGTCCCCAGAGAGTCTCCCCCTGCATCAGGGTCCCCAGAGAGTCTCCCCCTGCATCAGGGTCCCCAGAGAGTCTCCCCCTGCATCAGGGTCCCCAGAGAGTCTCCCCCTGCATCAGGGTCCCCAGAGAGTCTCCCCCTGCATCAGGGTCCCCAGAGAGTCTCCCCCTACATCAGGGCCCCCAGAGAGCCCCCCTCTTACATTAGTGTCCTCAGAGGCCCCCTTCCTTACATTAGTGTCCCCAGAAGCCCCCCCTTACATTAGTGTCCCCAGAAGCCCCCCCTCTTACATTAGTGTCCCCAGAAGCCCCCCCTCTCTTACATTAGTGTCCCCAGAAGCCCCCCTTTCAATTAGTGTCCCCAGAAGCCCCCCCTCTTACATTAGTGTCCTCAGAAGCCCCCCCCTCTTACATTAGTGTCCCCAGAAGCCCCCCCTCTTACATTAGTGTCCCCAGAGGCCCCCTTCCTTACATTAGTGTCCCCAGAAGGCCCCCCTCTCTTACATTAGTGTCCCCAGAGGCCCCCTTCCTTACATTAGTGTCCCCAGAAGCCCCCCTCTTACATTAGTGTCCCCAGAGGCCCCCTTCCTTACATTAGTGTCCCCAGAATCCCCCCCTCTCTTACATTAGTGTCCCCAGAAGCCCCCCCTCTTTAATCAGGGTCCCCAAACAGCTGATTCCCCCTTGCAGAAGTTCCCCCCTGTACCTGGCTGGTGGAGGTGGCGATCTGCAGCTCTATAGTGTCCACACAGGCAGGAGGATATCACTGGGGCTTGTAGTTCTCCGAATTATGTATACAGCAGAGGGGGAGGGGCCTCTGACCCGTGCATCAACAACAGTGTGCAAGCAGAGAGAAAGTGAAACTGATACCTGCCCGAGTCAGAGGCCCCTCCCCTCTCTGTATACACTGCACTCGAGTACTACAAGCCCCAGGGAGATCACGCTGCCCACACAGGCACCATAGAGCTGCCGATCTCCAGCTTCCACCTCCTACCACATCTCCCCACTGCACTCTAAACAGCCAGCCAGAGGTGCAGGGGGAGATGCCGGGTCTTGGGGAGGTGGTTGCTGCGATGCCGCCCCTGCATTTACTGCCAGTGCCTTGTCAGCACCCGATCCAGCGGCAGAACGGCTCCACACTGGCAGGCGGTGGGCGGGCCCCTCACACGGGCGGCGAGCGGGCCCCCCCGACTTGGCTAAACCACAGGGCCCAGTCGCAACCGCGACTGCTGCACCAATGAAAATTCCGCCACTGTTGGTGACTATTTTGTTATCCTGGACAAAGATCTCCAAATCCAAAAAATGGATATTGGAAAAACTGGCTTCATAGCTCAAACTGATGCCCACCTCGTTTTGATTTAGAGTGGACATGAATCCATCCAGAGACATACGGTCACCCTTCCATAGGAGGAGGATGTCGTCTATGTATCGAACCCAGAGAACTATCTCAGGTCGATTAAGCGCATTGACGACATCCTCTTCCCACTGAGCCATAAAAATATTCGCCAAGCTGGGGGCAAATTTAGCCCCCATCGCCACTCCCTTACGTTGACTGTAAAACTCTCCACTGTACCAGAAGTATTTATGCGCAGTGGCAAAGCGCAAAAGATCTAAAATAAATCTTCTCTGCATCATAGGGAGATGGCCAGCTTTATTTAGAAAACACTCCACTGCTTGGTATCCCAAATCATGGGCAATGCTCGTATACAACGAGGCGACATCCGCTGTCACTAGAAGGATGTCGTCTGTGTATGGTATGTCCTGAAGACGTTCAATGGTGTGTCTGGTGTCCTTAAGATAAGAGGGAATATCTAACTACAGGCTGTAAGTGGAAATCGATGTATTTACCCAGGCGGGCGGTGACCAAGTTGATCCCACTTATAATGGGTCGTCCTGGAGGATGTACACTATCTTTATGTATTTTTGGAAAAAATACATTACTGGGATGCGCGGAGCCCTAGGAACCAGGTATGTACTTTCTTTTTTATCCAGAATTCCCTTTTTGGCTCCAGCCTCAATAAGTGTGATTAAGGAGGTTTTGAAGCTATGAGTGTGATTCGATGGTAATTTAGTATATGTTTCTGTATCCCCTAAGATCCTTGACATTTCATCATGGTAAGAGGATTTGTCCAGGATTACAATTCCCCCCCCCCCCCCCCCCCCCCTTATCCGCGGGGCGGATGATGAGGTCCTTACGTTCAAAGGCTTTTTAAGCCTTTTCTGATGTTAGGGTCAAAGTATGTCTTTTTAATAGGGAGATCTTCCAAGTCTTTGAGGACTAAGGGGCAGATTCACAGACATTTTGCGTAGCGTAGCGTATCAGAAATACACTACGCCACCGTTTTTTACCTTGCTCTACGTGGAATTCAGGTAGATTTTCTACGGTAAACGACGGTGGCGTAGTGTATTTCTCCCGTCGCAATCCATCTGCGCGAGTAGGGGGCGTGAAACATTTAAATTAGGCGCGTTCCCGCGGCGATCGATCTGCGCATGCTCCGTTCGCAAATTTCCCGCTGTGCATTGCGCGAAATCACGTCGTGACGTCATTCGTTGTTTATGTAGCGTAGTTTACGGGCGATCCACGTCCCGACGAGTTACGTAAACAAAAAAAAAAATGAAATAAATTCGAAGCGGGAACGACGGCCATACTTAACATGGGCTACGTAATGTTAGAGCAGCAAAAAGCTGCTCTAACATTACGTACAAAAAAATAGACGAAAACGATTGCGACGACCGCTCGTATGTTCGTGAATCCCCGTAAAAACACATTTGCATATCCCGACGCATCAAAACGACGCGAACTCCTCCCAGCGGCCGCAAATAGATGGCAGCGTAGATCCGAAGGCTTACGAAGACGTAAGCCTCTCGGATCGAAGCCCGAAGCCGCCGTATCATGGTTTGAGGATTCCAATTAGTGATACGGCGCGCGAAATTTGAAATTACTCCTGTCTAACACCAGTTAGACAGGCGTAATTGTTTTGTAAATCTGCCCCTAAATCTCTAAACACTTTGACACTCGGTGCCATAGGGCATGGTGGATTAAATAAAGACAGGTTGGACAGTCCCGTATGGACAACATCAGAAAAATCTCAGGGAGGTTGGACCTTCCTGGTCTGTTCAAAAAATATCTTTGAATATTAAGTTTGCGAACGTATTTCTGGACGTCTATGAATGTGTTGGATTTATTCAAAGTTTTGGGGGGGACAAATTTTAGACCTTTGTCTAAAACCACCTTCTCTGCCACTGTAAGAACCGAACTGCTTAAATTAAAAATACCATCTCCTATTACACTCTTTGCCTTTTTCGACCGGGTGTTCGTTGCCCCTGGGATGGTTGCTCTGGTCCCTGTGAAAATCCCCAGTGTAATTGGATCTTGGTTGATCCTGATTGTAATAATATGGGGACCTATCAAAATGATCATCCTCCCTGTCCATATATCCATATTGATGATCCTGTGATCTCTGTGGATAATCCCTGGCGGTGGGGGGACCATCTCCTCCGCGTCTAGGGGTGGTATGGGAATTTCTCGGGCGATGGTTATAGTTCCCATTGGTATAAGGTGAATGGTCATAGGGCCGTCCATCCTATGAACGGTCTCTGTGATTGTTTGGTTTACCCCGAAAACCTCTCCCTTTGCCTCTATTATTGGATGGATGGCCACCATGTGAGGCGTTTGGGGTTCGGGGTGCCACCATCCTGTAATTAGGCTCCTGTTGTCTTCCCAGGGATGCCACTGATGGTAAAGTTTGAGAAAATGAAAGAGTCTTGGCGTCACTAGTTAAAGGTTGGGAAATTTCCATGTCAGTATTTTGTTGGGCAGTATGTGTTTTGAAACTGTCATTACTCTGCCAACTAAAAACCAAACCTGCTTTATAGTCTGCAATGTCTCTGCTGTATTTTTTCTGTTTCTTAACTTTTTGTTCCCGTTCCTCTTTTTCTAAATGGTTTTTCAAGTTTGTAGATAATGTGCTATATTCTGGTGTGGTTTTGGATGTAGTAAGTTTTTCTTTAACCACTTAAGGACCGCCTACTGCACATTTACGTCGGCAGAATGGCACGGCTGGGCACATCAACGTATATATACGTTGATTTTAGAACCCAGCCGTGGGTCGCGGGCGCGCGCCCGCGACCCGGTCCGAAGCTCCAGGGCCGGGACCGCGGGATTCGCGGACCCGATCGCCGCTGCAGTGCGGCGATCCGTCCCTGGAGCGGAAGAACGGGGAGAGCCGTGTGTACACACGGCTTCCCCGTGCTTCTCTGTGGCTGCAGCATCGATCGCGTCATCCCTGTGATAGGGGGACGCGATCGATGACGTCACACCTACAGCCACACCCCCTACAGTTGTAAACAAACACACATAGGCACACATCCCCTACAGCGCCCCCTGTGGTTAACTCCCAAACTGCAACTGTCATTTCCACAGTAAACAATGCAAATTTAAATGCATTTTTTTCTGTGAAAATGACAATTGTCCCAAAAATGTGTCAAAATTGTCCGAAGTGTCCGCCATAATGTCGCAGTCACGAAAAAAATCACTGATCGCCGCTATTAGTAGTAAAGAAAAAAATAATAATAAAAATGCAATAAAACTATTCCTTATTTTGTAAACGCTATAAATTTTGCGAAAACCAACCGATAAACGCTTATTGTGATTTTTTTTACCAAAAATAGGTAGAAGAATACGTATCGGCCTAAACTGAGGAAAAAAAATGTTTTTTTATATATTTTTGGGGGATTTTTATTATAGCAAAAAGTGAAAAATATTGCATTTTTTTTTTAAATTGTCGCTCTATTTTTGTTTATAGCGCAAAAAATAAAAACCGCAGAGGTGATCAAATACCACCAAAAGAAAGCTCTATTTGTGGGGAAAAAAGGACGCCAATTTTGTTTGGGAGCCACGTCGCACGACCGCGCAATTATCAGTTAAAGCGACGCAGTGCCGAATCGCAAAAAGGGGCAAGGTCCTTTGCCTGCATTTTGGTCCGGGTCTTAAGTGGTTAATGTCCCTAATTTCTTTATCTAATAGGGACATCCTAGATTTCTTTCTATCAATGAGAAAATTTAAAAGACAAATGCCCTGTTCATTAAAAAAGGAATACCAAGATCCGAGATCTGGGTCACCCTGTTGAGGATATACCTCCCATCAAAGTCCCCTTGGGACCACGCGTTCCTTTGTGTATTGTTCATGGAACGCTATGTCCCATTGGAGGTGCAACTCGGTGGTCATTATATTCTTCAGTCTAATGAATAAACCCCGTAGTTCAGAGTCTGTATTCAAAACCGAGAAAGTGACGGTGGATCAACGGGAGGAGACATTTCAACACGGGAGGTGTGGAGTTTTGATTATACAAGCTCCACCATTGGCAGCTAATGCCTCGCCCCACCCTCCGGGGATATGGAGCGCATAGTATTGTTAAACATGCCTAATTGGAACGCACGCCGCCGCCTCTAAGGCCCCGTACACACGGCCGAGGTTCTCGCTGAAAATCAGCGAGAACCTCGCTGGAATGCACATTCCAGCGAGGACCTCGGCCGTGTGTACGGTCTCGGCGAGCTTCCCGTCGGGAAGCCCGTCGAGCCGAAATAGAGAGCACGCTCTCTATTTTCTCGACGGCCCGCCTGGAAGAATGGCTGGTTGCCATTCCCGACGGGCGGGTCGCCGAATCCGACGGCCGGGAGAGAACCTCGACGGGCGGAACGATGTGTTCTGCCCGTCGAGGTTCTCTGCCGTGTGTACGGCACCTCAGAGGGGGGAGCGACAATCTTGAACAGGTGGGTTTTATTTCATTTGTAACATATATATGTGCAGGAGTTGATGGGGGCCAAGCCATATACCCCAGTAGAAGTCTATATAAGACGAAACCAGTCGGGTACGCTGGGTTCATTCCCAATTTCTTGCACATCCTTCTATATACTCCTACCTATTCATTTTAGGTGGTGGAGTTATTATTCATATAATATTCTGTGCTGTGAATTTTTTATTGGGACTAGTTTCTTACTTTTGGATTGGAGTGAGATACATTGCTGTGAGAATGCCAAATTTTTTATGATTTTAATAAGTTTGGTACTTTTTTTCTCCCTTTTTTTTGGGTGTGATAACCCATTGATTGGTAACATCACTTTTGGTTCACGGAGTCACATTCCTGTATCCTTGGTCGCGAGTACAACCTGGAACCTTTGGAAGCCTCCTAGATCCTGGTAGTTCGCTGATGACACCACACAGAGGATAAAAGGGAAGACAGCCTTTGATCTGTCCATGCTTTTGAGACCCCCCACCGTATGGTAAGTTACGGGTCCACGGAATCTGGTAAGAGTATTTCACCATTTTTACATTACCAAGTTTTTGGATTGTATTTTCTGAAGTATATGAACTTACCTACATCTACTGGGAGAGGAATTGACATCAATGAGATCCACAAGGTGTGAGGACTCACATTTTTTGTGACTGTCTCTTTGACCTAACAGTTAACGCTTATGGTCTCTAGGATCATACGCACAAGTGCTGTCTGATTGAAAGGACTAATCTATACTCGCAACCTTTTACACTGTGTTATTATTTTTTGAGAATTACTATTGTGATTATTGTTACAGATTAACAGTTGTATTTTGGCCCAAGTTCAAATTACTTGTGGCCCTTGTTCACATTGATTGCATGATATCAACTATATATTTTTTATTGTCCTTTATGGTAAGGCTGACTACCGCCATTCAAGGTGACACCATTTTTTAGTTGTTTGTTTATACACATAGATCACATAGATCACTTGAGTATGAGACACCCTTAGCATTAGTGGGAAGAGGGACATTAATTTAACTCAACAAAACAACAAATCTGTGCCAAAAAAAGGAGTAAAATATATATGTCGAAGCATGGGGGAAATCCGCCCCTAATGTTAGAGGCACATCGCCCCTCCACCCCTGCCCCCATGCTTTGGCATATATGCTTTTTTTTTAAAACTGTGATGGTGAAATCACCTCCTACAGCGCTGGAGTCGCTAAGTTACGTATTGTGGGAGCAAACCCTCTTGCTGTCAAGATGAATAAATCAGTGCTGCAGCTGAATGGCATACTTGAAAAAAAATGGTTAACAATAAAACACAGTAAACCATAAAGTATAAAAGAATTAGATAGATATACTTTATTGTCATTGTATACATACAACAAACATTTTCCGAGTACTCTTTACAGCAGCAAGAAAACACTTCTCAACAAAACACACATACATACTCCTAGCACATGCCCACATGTCTATTTAAATATATCAAAACATAAAATATTATTAAAAAAAGCACATAAAATTCCTAAAACACTGTACCTGATGGGATTTTGGACAATACAGTCCTAGGAAAAAAACAAACTATGCTTTAAAAGATTAGTGTGCGTTTTAAGTGTCCCATTTATTTTCCCTGATGGCAATGGGACAAACACACTGTAACCTGGGTGGGTTGGATCAATACTAATAGCTGTTACCCGCTTTTTTTTAATCAGTTGGCATATGCTGTGTCCATTTCAGTAGCTCTGTTCCTATGATCCACTGTGCTGTTTTCACCACACAAGACAGGCACTTCTTATCCTCTTCCCTGCAGCTGGGGCATACCACACTACAGCGGAGTGGAGAAGAATACTCTCAATGGTACAATGATAGAAATTGACCAGAAGCCTTAAAGGGCAATCCAGCCTGCTTCAGTCTCAGAAAAAAAAATCTCTGCTACATTTTTGTAAGTATTTTGAAACCATGACAACTCCCTTGTAATATGCACTCCCAAAAATGATAAACATGATCAAACATATCAGCAATAAAACATTGCATTTAAAGCAGGGTTCCAACCACAATTAGCATTTTTTAAATGTATGTCCTTTCATCATGTGTTTTTATCATATATATCCGGTCACTAACTATTTTACAATCCGCCGCTGCTCCGCATAGTTATTCAAAAAAGATAGTTTATAAAACTATGTCCACACCGTTGTCATTTTGCTTGTGGGCATTGTGAAGCCCACAAGCACTTCCTGGAAGTTTTGGATGGGGAGTGATAATTGGGTAGCGCACTGCATCCTGGGAAATGACACCACACATTTCCCTGGAGCATTATGTCAGAATCCTAGGTGATTCCAAAGGCAGATTTCGTGGGACCGCATAGCAACAGGCATTTCCAGATGAGTAAAATACTTTTTTTTTTTTAGGTCTAATGAGCACAATAATGAAAAAAAAAATTTGGAATGGAAACTCCACTTTATGCATAGAATACAGTAATGAAGAGTGGAACAATAGACATAGAATAGAGGGAGAACAATTAAACTACTATTTTTGTTTATATATACAGTGCAGAAAATAAGTATTTGAACACCCTGCTATTTTGCAAGTTCTCCCACTTGGAAATCATGGAGGGGTCTGAAATTGTCATCGTAGGTGCATGCCCACTGTAAGAGACATAATCAAAAAAAAAAAAAATCAAAAAATCACAATTTATGAATTTTTAACTATTTATTTGTATGATACAGCTGCAAAGAAGTATTTGAACACCTGAGAAAATCAATGTTAATATTTGGTACAGTAGCCTTTGTTTGCAATTACAGAGGTCAAATGTTTCTTGTAGTTTTTCACCAGGTTTGCACACACTGGAGGATTGATTTTGGCCCACTCCTCCACACAGATCTTCTCTAGATCAGTCAGGTTTCTGAGCTGTCGCTGAGAAACACAGAGTTTTAGCTCCCTCCAAAGATTCTCTATTGGGTTTAGGTCTGGAGACTGGCTAGGCCACGCCAGAACCTTGATATGCTTCTTACAGAGCCACTCCTTGGTTATCCTGGCTGTGTGCTTCAGGTCATTGTCATGTTGGAAGACCCAGCCTCGACCCATCTTCAAAGCTCTAACTGAGGGAAGGAGGTTGTTGCCCAAAATCTCGCAATACATGGCCCCGGTCATCCTCTCCTTAATACAGTGCAGTCGCCCTGTCCCATGTGCAGAAAAACACCCCCAAAGCATGATGCTACCACCCCCATGCTTCACAGTAGGGATGGTGTTCTTGGGATGGTACTCATCATTCTTCTTCCTCCAAACACGGTTAGTGGAATTATGACCAAAAAGTTCTATTTTGGTCTCATCTGACCACATGACTTTCTCCCATGACTCCTCTGGATCATCCAAATGGTCATTGGCAAACTTAAGACGGGCCTTGACATGTGCTGGTTTAAGCAGGGGAACCTTCCGTGCCATGCATGATTTCAAACCATGACGTTTTAGTGTATTACCAACAGTAACCTTGGAAACGGTGGTCCCAGCTCTTTTCAGGTCATTGACCAGCTCCTCCCATGTAGTCCTGGGCTGATTTCTCACCTTTCTTAGGATCATTGAGACCCCACGAGGTGAGATTTTGCATGGAGCCCCAGTCCGAGGTAGATTGACAGTCATGTTTAGCTTCGTGCATTTTCTAATGATTGCTCCAACAGTGGACCTTTTTTCACCAAGCTGCTTGGCAATTTCCCCGTAGCCCTTTCCAGCCTTGTGGAGGTGTACAATTTTGTCTCTAGTGTCTTTGGACAGCTCTTTGGTCTTGGCCATGTTAGTAGTTGGATTCTTACTGATTGTATGGGGTGGACAGGTGTCTTTATGCAGCTAATGACCTCAAACAGGTGCATCTAATTTAGGATAATAAATGGAGTGGAGGTGGACATTTTAAAGGCAGACTAACAGGTCTTTGAGGGTCAGAATTCTAGCTGATAGACAGGTGTTCAAATACTTCTTTGCAGCTGTATCATACAAATAAATAGTTAAAAATTCATAAATTGTGATTTCTGGAATATTTTTTTTTGATTATGTCTCTCACAGTGGACATGCACCTACGATGACAATTTCAGACCCCTCCATGATTTCCAAGTGGGAGAACTTGCAAAATAGCAGGGTGTTCAAATACTTATTTTCCGCACTGTATATATAAATATATTTCACATTTATTTGTAACGGTTTGGTTCCAGGTTTGGGTCTCTCAAAATGTGATGGCATCTTCGGAGACCCTGTGAAAGTGTTTCCTAGTCTGTGCAGTGCTGTACCCTACGCTAATACTCCACTAGTGTATGGTAGCGATCAAAACATTCACCGATGCAAAGACCAGGATGGCCAAGACAGGAGGGACAAGAATAGCGGGTGTCACGCTTATATCCGCGCTTTCTACAGACACAACATTTTCTTTGGGGGGCTCGTTGGGTAGGGGTACCAGGGAGGACATGTGGAAAATGCCTCTCATGCAGCGGGCTTTCTGCATTTGCATTGGGAAGGTGGGGCACAACACCATCTGGAAACAAAGGGGCTTCGACGATCTCTTCCTGGAATTTAACAAAGGATCCAGTGTGTCCTAATGCTTTGTATAGCACAAAAGCGTTCAGCAGAGTCAATTGGAATAAGTATACAGACAGTTTTTTTTATACCAGCGTTTGGCCTTATGGGCAATTGGGTATGGTGCCAACAACTGCTCATTGAGGCCCACCCCTCCCATATTATGGTTATATTCGTGGACACAGAGGGGTTTCTCCACAACACCAGTCGCCGTAGAAATCTGAACCCTTGCCTGCGTGAAGGGAGGACAGAACGAAAACAAACATTCTTATTAACCCTCCACTTGACAGCGAGCAAATTATTACACTTCAAGCAGGCTCTCTCCCACAGCCTAAGACGGGAATCTACAAGCCGCTAGGGTAAGCCCCAGCGATTAGATCACATGGTGCCACATCCTCCATGATCAAATAAGTGACTAAAAAAGTGTCACGCTCGTGTAATTGTCCACGTACAAGTGGTACCCCTTTCCGCATAAAAGTGACACCAAGTCCCACACAATCTTACCAGTGCTCCCTATGTAGTCTGGGCAGTTCTCCGGCTCTAAGTAACGATCTCTTCCCTCGTAAACCATAAAACTATATGTATAGCCTGTTACCCTGTCACAGATCTTATACGTCTTGACCCCATATCTGGCACGCTTGCTGGGAAGATACTGTTTGAAAGACAAGCGGCCAGAAAACATAATCAGGGACTCATCAATACAGACAACTTGATCAGGAGTAAACAAGGCTGCAAACTGTTGGTTGAAGTGGTTTACGAGGGGCTGAATTTTTTAGAGCCGATCGTATCCAGGGTCACCCCAAGGATGACGACGTTCATTATCATTGAAGTGCATGAACCGCAAGATCTGCTCGTATAGTGCCCTGGCCATGGATGCAGAGAACATGGACATATGGTGAATTGGGTCAGTGGACCAATATGACCGCAACTCACTCTTTTTAGTTATGCCCATGAGGAGGGATAGGCCCAGAAAGGTCTTAAATTTGGAAACCGTAATAGGTTTCTATTCTCTGGCAAGGGTCAAATGGGGATTAGCGGAAATTAATTGACCAGCATACAAATTGCTTTTGTCCACAATAGATCTATAGAGATCCTCTATGAAAAACAGCAAAAGAAAATCAAGTGACGTAAAATCAACAGTTTCGACCAGAATTCGGGTTGGCCAGTGAAAGAGGGGGGGACGTACGGGTGCTGCAGAAGTGGTGGGCTCCCAATTCTGATTAGCAAATGTAGCAGAATAGGCACTATGGGCCGGTCTTTGTCTTCTTGGTGGCTGCCGGACACTAGTTGTGCTAGCCACCTCACTAGCTTGAACTGCACTTATAGGACTCACCACATTACCACGTGATACTGCAGTGCTGGTTTGACTACGACCAGGGTGCACTAGGCTGCTAGTGCTTGCCAGTTCACCAGAACTAAGTGCTATAGAAATGCACCGATTACTGTAAAAATTTCACTGACTGTGAAGGGGTTAACACTAGGGGCGATCAAGGGCTTAATTGTGTTCCCTAAGTGTTCTAACCGAAGGGGAATGGGACTCGCTAGGGGAAATTAGATCACTGTTCATACTTAGTATGAACAGACAAATCAGTAATTTCTCCCCCTGAAAGAACTGGGAGCTGTGTGTTTACACACACACACACAGCTCCCGGTTCTCGCTCTGTCACGAGCGATCGCGGGTGCCCCGCAGTCACCCCCCCCCCACCTGGCACTCCCATCGGCTCCAGAGGCGAGCAGTGGGCGTGCACACGTGCCTCTGGTGTGCGTGTGCAGCCCTAATGGCCACAGGGCAAGGTGACATAACATAAGGTTTCGCCCCGCCCTGCCATGTTGCCGCAGTAAAACTGCGGCGGCTGGTCGACAAGTGCTTAAAGTAGCGCAGTGGAGATTAGAAACCCCCTGGTAAGGAAGGGGGTAAAACCTTCAGGATGTCAAGAAAAGTAGTTAAACTGTTAGGCCGGAATCACACTTGTGCTGTGCGAATTTCAGCTCTGTAATCTCTGCAGATAGATAAGGGAAGTGTTCAGCAGATTAGCAACATTTTAGCTGCGAATTTGGAGACCTGGGAGAAGTTATGGGTGAGAGGAGAGTGGGGGAGAAGTGTATTGAGCTGAATGAGAGAAATTCCTGAAGAGAACTGAACACATCTGCGAATCAGCTGCGTACCCATAGAAGATAATGGGACTGAATTCGCACCTGAGCCGCACCGCAAGGCATAAAATCCGCACACGTTTTTTCTGCAATGCGCAGTGCGAATGCATCTCACATATGTGAACCAGCCTCATTGAAAACAATGTATTTAGAAATGTTCTGGGTATTAGATGAGGTTTAAGCCGCAACCAATTCGCATAGGTGTGAATATTGCCTAAAGCTGATAGCTCGGCAACCTGCATGTTAAAAGCCATGCATGCTGACCTGCTTGTGTTTTAAATGCACAGGTTACTACAATGCCAGCAACTCATGCATTAATGCCTTGCCGTTCATTTTTAATGGTACCCCAGCACACTAAAGCAATGCATCTGCATTACAGTGTACAACAATGTATATTTTACAGCAATGCGCTGCAGTGTGGTGCTTTAGGGCGACTTCACATTGATCCGCTCTACTTTGTCCACAATGCAGTGTACCCATGGTTCTTGTGTGGATTAGCTGGTTTTGGTGTGTAAAAACCAAGTACACCAAAAGTTCTGCATGAATTGACTTTTGGTGTGCTTTCAGAAAAACATGTAAAAAATGTGGGACAGAATAGAAGTCTATGGGAAAACGCAGCTAGCCCGCACTAAATCTGCAGGTACACTGCACCCACAGTTATTGTATCACCTCCTCATCAGCAGATTTAGATACATTGCCTCCTCACTGCCTGTCAAATGTTCTCTGAAGGGCGATCTGAACACAAATTGCTGTTCAGAGACCAAAGCATATGAAAATCAACCCCTAAACAAAGATATTCTCTGCAATGCAAGACAGAGCAGCAGTGCAAGTAGCAAGATAATGGCAATAGGTAGGATTTACATAGACGTCAGAAATCAGCCATCACATTTCTATCCAGGCCCGGACTGGCCATAGGGCAAACCGGGCATATGCCCGGTGGGCCGCGGCGGCCCGCAAACGGCCCTCAGCGGCCCGCCTGCGAACGGCCCCGGCCCACGATTGGCCCTCGGTGGGCCGCATGTCATGTCTCCCAAGGGGTTGCAGGTCGAGAGGTGATGCCCAGTTTTGCTAATAGCAGAGATTCCCCACCCCGCCACCAACACAGCGCCAGATAGAGAGCTCCAGAAAAAGAGAGATGAGCTGTGCATATCACAGCCAGCTCTGACATTTCTCCCCCTCCCCTTGCTGCCAGCAGGACCAGTCAGAGGAGAGGAGCTGCTCTACTCCTTCCCCTCCTCTCATCCTGTCTGTGTTCTTTCTTTCTTTCCTTTATCTATATATCTTCCTTGCCTTCTTTCTTTCTTTCTATCTTTATCTTTCTTTATCTATCTTCCTTTTTTCTATCTATCTATCTTTCTTTATTTCTTTCTTTTGTTATCTATCTTCCTTCCTTTATATATATTATATCTTCTTTCCTACCCTTCTTTCTATCTTTATCTATCTTCCTTCCCTTTCTTTCTATCTTTATCTATCTTTCTTAATCTTCCTACCTTTCCTCCCTTCTTTCTATCGTTATCTATCTTCCTTTTTTATCTATAGCTATCTTCCTTCCCCTTTTTATTTCTATCTTTCTTCCTTACCTTTCTTTCTATCTTTATCTATCTTCCTTCCTTTCTATCTATATATGTCTTCCTTCCCTTCTTTCTTTCTATCTTTATCTTTTTTTTCTTTCTTTATCTATCTTTATCTATCTTCCTTTCTATCTATATCTATTTTTCTTCCTTCCCTTCTTATTTTCTTTCTTTCTCTATCTTCCTTCCTTCCCTTTTTCTTCATCTATCTTCCTTCTTTTCTATCTATTTATCTATCTTCCTTCCTTGCCTTCTTTCTATCTTTATCTATCTTTATCTATGTATCTTCCTTCCCTTCTTTTTTTCTATCTTTATCTATCTTTCTTTATCCATCGATCTTCTTTTCCTTCTATCTTTATCTATCTATCGTTCTTTCTTTATATATCTATCTTCCTCCTTTCCCTCTATATTTATCTATTTTCTCTATCTATCTATCTATCTATCTTCCTTCCCTTCTTTATTTATCTATCTTTTTGTATCTATCTATATTTCTTTCCTTCTTTCTATCTGTATCTATCTTCCAACCTTCCTTCCCTTCTTTCTTTCTATCTTTATCTATCTTTCTTTATCTATATTCCTTCCTTCCCTTCTTTCTTTCTATCTCTCTATCCACCTTCCTTTCTTACTATATCTCTTTCTTTCTCTCTCTGTCTATCTATATTTCTTTATCTCACCCCACATCCCATCATTAACCCCTGCAGCACCCCCCCTCCCCCCGGGCTGCTCAGTCTAAAATGCCCGGGCCTATTTTTTGTCCCAGTCCGGGCCTATTTCTATCCCAAAAGGTTCGCTTTAAAGAAGACCAGACAGTAGGGTGACCAGACAGGGGACACTGTTCCTGGACCAAGTCTGTTGCAGGTTTTGTCCCCGGATTGGATTTGAACAGGGGCTGGCAGAATTTCAAAGACAGTCAGTGCAGAATAAAATCTGAATTACACCCCCCCGCTCCTACTAGCTTGGGGGGGGGGGGGGTATTTTTTTCCATTATCTGTGCCCCTTTCTGATGTTCATGTGCTGGTCAGAGCGGAGGGAATATTTCTTCAGTTTCGGGTGCATGCCCATTCAGCTTGGCTCGTATGTTCTTCTGCCTTGGCTCAAGTCCTGGCCAGCCGCCTGTCTTCTTATCTCCTTGCCTTCCCTGGTGGAGTGATCTTCCTCCGCTCCCCACACACTAGTAGCGGAGAGTAAGACCGGGTTCACACCTATGCGAATTGAGTGCGGCTTAAACCGCATCCAATACGCAGAACATTTCTAAATACATTGTTTTCAATGAGGCTGGTTCACATATGTGCGATGCATTCGCACTGCGCATTGCAGTAAAAACGTATGCAGATTTTATGCCTTGCAGTGCGGCTCAGGTGCAAATTCAGTCCCATTATCATCTATGGGTACGCAGCTGATTCGCAGATGTGTTCAGTTCTCTTCAGGAATTTCTCTAATTCAGCTCAATACACTTCTCCCCCACTCTCCTCTCACGCATAACTTCTCCCAGGTCTCCAAATTCGCAGCTAAAATTTTGCTAATCTGCTGAACACTTCCCTTATCTATCTGCAGAGATAAAAGAGCTGAAATTCGCAGAGCACTAGTGTGAATCTAGCCTAATGCCGCGTACACACGGTCGTTTTTTGCGATAAAAAAAAACGACGTTTTTTGTGAAGTAAAAAACGACGTTTTTGAAACGTCACTTTCAAAGACGATGTTGCATACACACTATCGTTTTTTTCACAAAAAACGAGGTTACGTTCACCACACTTTTCCATTGAAGCTCGCTTCATAACTAGCTTCTGGGCATGCGCGGGTTGAAAAACGTCGTTTTAAAAGACGTTTTTGCTACACACGGTGACTTTTTGTGAAACAAAAAACGACGTTTTGAAAAACGACACAAAAAATTCAAGCATGTTGGAATTTTTTTTTGGTCGTTTTTTTTAAGACAAAAAACGACGTTTTGCCCACACACGATCAATTTAAATGACGTTTTAAAAAACGTCGTTTTTTTTCATCGCAAAAAACGACCGTGTGTACGCGGCATTAGACTTGACAGGCTGTGAGGCAACGGGCAAAGAGTTGCTGATTGCCACCATTACTAGTAAAAAAAAAAAAGTCCCCAGGTTTAATTTTAAAAATATGGTCACCTTAACCTAAATGTTGTTTAAGAGCCTGTTTTAGAACACATACTATGCTAAAACCTAATCTACTAAATGGCGCATTACTTGCCAATCAGCAGCTACAGGCTTCCTCAATTTGCCACCACCTTAGACTGATGAATTATGATGAGGGTTGCACACTATCTGACCAGTAGAAGCCAATCAGGGAATCTGAACACAGATCCTGCCCTTTTTTTTTAGAAAGCATACGTGCCACACTGTAGCAACAGTTTCCATGTGTAAGCCCCAAAGGAAGCCTTGAGCAGGTGGCAGGCAAATTTCTAAATTAGTTCTATGCTGGGTGGCACTGTAAAATAAGCCGCCATAAAATTTTATTTTATGTGCACAGTTCTTACAAATCAGTAATCCAATGAGCTTCAGAAATCAATTCCTATGGTTTATGTCCCGGTTTGTTTAATCCAGCCTAAACAAAGAAACTTTGGGCCAGATTCAGCAACACTTGCGCTGGAGTAATTCGATATGCGCCGCGTAACTGTGAAGATGTGCCATCGTTTCTATGTGGCCGTACCCACCAAACTAGATGCGCCCAATAACGGGCCATTTCCGACCGGCGGAACGTTACGACGCCAGAGTATCGTCAGTGCTTAATTTCGCTTGGCGCATCAGTCGCGCCTATTGATTTCCCCTGCAAATATGCAAATGAGGGAGATTTCCCAATTCGCGAACGGATTAGCACCATACGCTGGCTACATGCGCCGCGCGTATCTCGTCCGTCCGGCGCAAAGTTATTTCTACAAAAGGCTGCTTTATCTTTACTCCAGACGGTCACAGGTCAGCAGGAGAGCAGCTACAGCAGCGTTACCGACGAAACTAGGAAGCTGAGCACCCACACTTGCAAGGACAACACCTCTGTGTGCCAACATGCCAGGGGCAATCGTGGTCCTAGAACTACTGATGGGTCCCCCGGAACGAAGGAGGCGGGCACGTGAGAGGATATACCGCACACGTATGAGCCTCTTTGGCATGGGGGATGAGGAGGTGTATCGCCTCTTCAGATTCAGCCCTGATGCAATACTTGAACTAACCACAACCCTGCAGGATGACATCACCAGCAAGACACACCGCTCACAAGCAGTGCTGCCACTGGTGAAGGTACTGGCAACACTTCATTTCCTTGCCAGTGGATCATTCCAGCGTACAAGTGGAGTGGTGGCTGGGATGTCACAATCCTCCGTGAGCAGATGTGTGCACCAGGTTGTCCCTGCAATCCTCAGACGCATGTCCAACCAGTTCATCAGACCCACCACTGAGGAGCTGCGGCTGAAGGCAATGACAGATTTCTACAGCATTGCCAGATTCCCACGCACCATCGGGGCCATTGATTGCACACATGTGGCCCTACAGCCCCCCAGTGCCACAGAGCACATGTACCGCAATCGGAAGCATTGGCATTCTATCAACGTACAGGTGATAGCCGATGCCCAACGCCTCATATGGCACGTCCGTGCCAAACACCCCGGGTCCAGCCATGACAGCTTCATATACAATCAGAGTCCCATCCCAGCAGAATTCGAACAGAACATGTATGGGGACAGCTGGCTGGTTGGTGAGTGACATGGGTGGCAGGCATGACTATCCCCTCCCGTCATGCACAACAGAAGTGGCACATGCATGACTAACATCCTCCTGTCTTTTCCCTTACAGGTGACTCTGCATATGCACTGGACCCCCCATCTAATGACTCCTTTCCGGAACCCCCAAACCAGAGGAGAGAGAAAATACAATGAAGCACACATCAAAACCCGTGCAGTGGTGGAGCAAACATTTGGGCTCCTGAAGTCCCGTTTCCGCTGCCTGGATAAGTCTGGGGGGACCCTATTGTATTCCCCTACCTTCGTGTGTCAGATCATCGGTGCATGTTGCATTCTGCACAACTTTGCTATGAGAAAAGGCCTGCAGATTGACATACGTGATGACCTGACCCCCAACCCACACAGTCCCCACCTGCCAGAGGAGACCCAGTCTGCTGATGGAAGAGCAGTCAGGAGGGTCCTCGCCGTAGGCATCTTTGGACAATAAACCAAAACATTAATAACACAGACAATGCACGCGTGTACACCACTGATGTCCCTAGATCACACACACCACATGCACATCGCATTGGATTAGCCCAAGTCCAGCATGTAGGACTTGGGAGCAGCAACGCCAGCGTCAAGGCCCCAATGATGTCACTGTCCATTCATACACCTTTCACACGTCATTCATACAGCCGTGGGGTTAACTTCACCACCACGGCCGAGGGTGACACCCCTTACTGTCAGGAGTGCCACCCCCTCACATTCACACACCATTCACACTGCAACGTGTGCAGTATCAAAAATAAAAATCTCATAACCTGAGTAGAAATCAGAAATCCAAAATAAAAATCTCATAACCTGAGTAGAATTCAGAAATCCAAAATAAAAATCTGATAACCTGAGTAGAAATCAGAAATCCAAAAAAAAAAAAATCATCGGGGATGCCGGGGGCTCTTTCTTGCAGAACCTCTCTGGCTCCTCAGCTGCCTGGATGGAGTGGGTGGGGGTGGGGGGGCATCTGGAGGTGGCTGATCCCCGGGGGGGCCACTCCTGGCAGGTGTGGCCTGCATGCCCTCCAAGGCCATGGCTATCCGGCCGAGCAAATTGTTCGTCTGGCTCTGCATCCTCAGCTGCTGGGCCTGCATCCTGAGCTGCCGGTCACTTGGTAGTGCTGGGCCCCGCACTCAGCCTCCCCTGGTCCCGGATGGCAGCAGTGTTGGCCTGGACGGCTGCAGTGAGGTGCCTAATATCCCCCTGCACCTCCCCCAAACTGTCACCACTGCAGCGCAGTTGCAGCTGACATCCTGCACTGCGTTGCTTATCTGGGCAACGGAGCCCAGGCTGTCAGCCACTTTCTCTAAGTGCCCAACTAGTTGCCCCATTTGTTGAGTCTGTCTGGCGTGATCCCTCGCCAACTGGCCCTGGACAACATCCGACACACCCCTGGTCTTCTGGGTCGCCTTCCTGGGGCCAGAAGATGGTTGTCCCCGGGGGGATGGAGTCGCCCTTGAGGGGCTTCCAAGGATGGGGGAGGGGGATGACAGATGGCCCAAGAGAAGGGGAGGAGACCTCCAAAACTAAAGAAAAGTCCTGCTCTGCCACAGCAGGATCCTCCACAACCACCTCGGCAGGTGTGGTGTGGGCACTCTCCTCCACCTCGGTGTCTTCACCACCCAGGGGCTCGGGCACACGATGGCGTTGGGGGGATGGGGTGGAATGGACGCTGACAGATGATGGCCCAGCTCCGTCATCTGTGGATGACACAAAGCAGACCCATGTTGGTGGTCCCACACACTTGGCACATGTACCCTCCCCCCCCCCCAAATGCAACACATCAAATAGGGGATAAAAAACACTTACCTGTCCTGGAGCCTTCCTCCATGGAGTCATAGCCAGGGACCCCCTCCACCTGCTCCCTCTCCAGGCAGCGAGAGACCACCTCCTCCTCCGCGGTCAGGGTGACCGGACATGGGGGACCACCACCTGTGCCCCTCTCATGCCTCCTGATGGTGGCCACCTTGCCCCTGACCTTGCGCCGCAGGTCGTTTATTTTTTTCTGAATGTCAGAAGCAGTCCGGGTGGAGTACCCCAAAATATTGACCCGGCCAGCAATGGTGTCCAGGATGCCCTGCTTCCTCTCCCGGCTGGTCTTACGGCTCTTTTTTCCATGGAGAAAATGATTAAAAGTCTCCATCGCGGATATGATCACTGAGACCTCCTGTGAATTAAAGTTCAGGTTTCTCCTCTCTCTGGGGGTAGCGGGAGCAGCCATCACAGCACAAAAGTATCTTCCCTGGGGTGGGGGGAAACGGATATACTTTTGCGCTGGAATGGCGTTTCCGCCTGTGCTTTTAAGCGCCCAACGGAAGGCATTGCGCTGACCTTTCCCAGGAAGTGGTGCCGACGGAAGTTGTGAGCATGCGCACAAGGGGCGAGTGGAGCCGCACTCACTGCGCATGCTCCGTGGATGATGCGCTGAACGTAAGCCTCTCCGCTGGGCTCCGCCCATCATTTACATATGATCACACCCACTTCCACTTGCGTCGGGTTACGCCAGCGCATTATCGTTACTCTGGCGCAAGTTTACGCGCAACTGCTATGTGAATAACAGTACTTGCGCTGAAAGGGTCGTCAGAGTAACGTAAAGGAGAAGCGTTACTCCAGAGCAAAGATGCTCTCATCTACCTGAATCTGGCCCTTTGCATTTACTTTTTACAGATGATGAATACAATAAATACGGTGGACTCCAAACAAGGAAATAGGTAGAGGGTGCTGGTGTCAGACAGGCAGGGTCTCATTTTTATTTTAGTTTTATAGATAAAAAATTGTCCAGGATTCTGGGTTAGGATATTTTTTTTTATTTTACAGCGTAGGGGGAAGAGCAGGTTCCAGATATAGGACCTAAGGCCTCTTTCACACGGGGCAGGTCAGTGATGATCCACCCCGTGAACCTCCGCTTGGTCAGCGGGGATCTCTCTGCTGGGCCAGCGGATGACAGGGTGGTCCCCACACACTGTGCAGGGACCGCCCTGTCTTTTCTTCGCTGTCCTCTATGGGGGGATCGGATGAACACGGACCATATGTCCGTGTTCACCCGATCCGATGATGGATGGAAAAATAGGATTTTCCTCCGTCTGCAGAATCGGAGGATTGCGGAACCGCGTGAGATCGGGTGTCAGCGGATGTTCATCCGCTGACACCCACAATCTCATAGGGACCAATGTATGTCCCTTTTTTCATCCGTACACGGATGGACAAAAAAGCAGACATACGGTCCGCCCGTGTGAAAAAACCAAAAGCAGTGTTAACTCCAAAACCAAAAATGTAATATATTGCAGCTTACCAATTATTAGATGTGGTGGCTGCATTAGTTTCGGGCCATAGATGTATCAAAATTTGGCCGGAATTTCAATCCATTTATGGGCAGGCTTGTTGTACCCAGCCTAAAATAAATCAGAAACAATATACATTAAAGAAAACAGAAAAATAAAAATAAATAGTCCCACTCTGCCAAAATATGTGTACACATCCCAAAAAAAAGTTCATAAGCGAACACAGTCCAAATCCACTCCAATGAATGTTTTCAAGTGATATACGTGCTCTGTGCCAAACCTGCAAAAACAAGTTCTCATTCACTATTTATTTTTTGTTATCAGTGGACTGGGCAGCTGTGTTTTCTATAAATATTCATGTCTTTATTGTGCAGGCAGATCTTCAATATCAACTGTAAATAGA
The DNA here is from genome assembly GCA_029574335.1 of Rana kukunoris. Lineage (NCBI taxonomy): Eukaryota > Metazoa > Chordata > Amphibia > Anura > Ranidae > Rana > Rana kukunoris. The sequence goes on along the minus strand of CM056060.1, from coordinate 132,379,447 downwards.
TTGGAGCACACTTTGTCCTTACAAAAGGTTAGGTTTAGGCTGCTTTCACACTGAGCAGCGCTAAGTGGCAATATCTTTTGCACCGCTATTCGGCTGCTAGCAGGGCACTTAACCCCCGCTATCAGCCAAAAAAGGTTTAAAACCGCCAGCAATGCGCTGGTTTGGCAGCGCTACACATTGATTTCAATGAGCAGGGGCACTTTAGGAGCGGTGTATACACTGCTCCTACAGCGCTGCAAAGATGCGGCTAGCAGGACAGTGCGTCGCTCTCAGGCCTTTACACTGGAGTGAAAAGAGAGGCTCTTTCAGGGTGCTTTGTAGGCACTATTTTTAGTGCTATAGCGCCTGCAAAGCACCTCAGTGTGAAAGCAGCCTAAAGGCCGGACTGTCTACATTGCATTTTATTAAAAACAGACTAAAGCCCTATCCATACACATGGGCCGAATGTCAGGAGACATCGGCCTGTTAAAAAAAGAAAAAAAATTGCTGATATTTGGCCAGTGTGTATGCCAGCTGCTCTGACATAAGCTTCTGGTGTACGTGCATGCTGGATAACCAGCAGTCGACCATTGGCTGAGAGCGCTGATTGTTTCCCGTACTTAGAACTGTCTCTGCACAGGTGGAGTAGGACGCTTCTCGACGAGTCTGCTCCACTAGGGACAAGCTAGACAGGCAGACAGGCTACAGACAGGTGCACTCCTCCCAGCCCTCAGTGGCAAGCATACTCCACCGATTTTGGGATCCAACCATCTGCCTCCCTCCCCTCGGCCTCCAGCAGACCATCTCCTGCCCCCCTCACAGGCTCCTTCCCTTACAGGTAAGCCCTGGGGCTTTACCCGTTCACCGCCCATCTTCCTGCCCTCCATCCGGGGGTAGATTGCAGCCGTCCTTTTAAGGATAAGCCGTGGATCTTCTCGCCCGGACAGACTCCTTACACCCTCTTCTACTATCCCTACACCACCATCCCTACTTAGGGCTCCCCTCCTGCCACCTCTCCTGTCTTAAAAACCGCCTTTCGGGCGTTCTTTCTGACATCCGCGCCGGCCTGGAAGGAATCGCGGCAGCCGCGATCTAGGAAAGGCTGCGGCTTCCCCCCCCCCCAGTAACCCTCATAAACTGCCAAAAGGGGCCCAGAAAAGCCCCCCCCCCCCCTACCACTGAATGAGCACCTTTGTCCCCTGGCTATTCAATCCTCCTCCCCAACAGCAATAATTTTGTTTAAATCTGGTAGCCTCCAGCCTGGATTCTGTTACCAGATCAGTGGCCATCTTGATACACCCAGCCCACTCTCTCCCCCTCTCAATACCATTAGAACTTGATCCAGGGTTTTGTCCGATCGCCTCTTAAGGGGTCAGGAAGGAATTTTTTTTCCTGTCATAGCATATTGGCGTAGCTGGGCCAGGTTTTTTTTGCCTTCCTCTGGACCAAGCCAGGGTAAGAGGATTCAGTTAATCCTTGAAAATCCCCCCCCCCCCCCCCCCCTGGTGCTTGGCAACTATGGTTAACGTGCAATATTCCGCAGAGACCATTTGGGGTCTGAGGAGATTTGCCGCACCATTACCTGCCATCACCAAAAAAGCATTAAGAATTGAGCGACTCTTGAGAATCGATCGACGATCGACTATCAAAAATCTCAGCCATTTACCCCAGCTTAAGCACATATCATGTGCTTTGATCAACACAAGATCGGCAGTAAAACACAGACTAGAAATCTATGATTTCATTCTACAATACGATTTAGACTGCCTCTTTATTACAGAGAGCTGGCTCACAGCCGACTGTAACACCATTCTAGGAGAACTGGTGCCAGAAAACGACCGTATTATAACTGAAAACAGAATAGGGCAAAGAGGAGGAGGCCTGGCTGTGATCCATAAGACTGATCTTGCGATCACTAAACCAGTCCTTCAAAACCCTCTTCCATTCATGGAAACCCTTACGCTGCAACTACAATCAAACTCCCAGGAGACCGTCCGGATTCTACTCTGCTATAGGCCACCCGGGCCAAAATCACAGCTTTTACTATCATTGACGGACTTCATCTCTACTTATACCCTCAACAGCAAAAACCTTTTGCTACTCGGAGACTTCAACCTCTGGGCCAACTCCTCACAAGACCCCATTGCTGACGCCTGTATTGACCACCTGGAAGGATTAGGGCTTCAGCAACTAGTATGTGGGCCCACACATGCTTCAGGTCATACGCTCGATCTTATTTTCAGACAAAATCTGGAAATAAAAATTTGGAAAAATGAATCGTTGCCATGGACAGATCACAATGCAATCAAATTCATTATTTCCAAAAGCCCCCCCTTAACCAAAACATCAAAGCCAGTGTCAACACACTGGACTAGATGCCAGAAGAAGCTCCACTCGGAACTCTTCAAAACTATGTTAAGGTAAAAAATAAAAACAATTCGACCGCACCAAACGGCTGAAGAAACACTGGATGCCATAAACGCAGCCCTATTACAGTCAGCTGACTTAATAGCACCGAAGCATAAAACCTGCATCCGGAAAAATAACTCCAGTTGGTTCAACAACCAACTGGCGTTATTGAAGCAAGAGCGCAGAAGAGCGGAAGCCGCTTGGAAAAGAAGCTCTTCAGATGAGAACCTCTCCATCTACAAAGCAACAACAAGAAAATACCACAAAGAAATTTTCAAAGCCAAGAAAAATTATTTTTCTGAGGCGATCAACAGCGCCCTGAATCGCCCCCGCGAACTTTTCAAACTGGTCACTCAGACCATGAATCCAGGCTGTCTTGAAGCCCCTAACTTGGATACCCAAGAATTTTGCGATGAATTATCGGATTACTTCATTAATAAAATCGAGGGAATCCGGCAAAGCATTCAGCAAAGCAATACTCCCCGCAGCCCCCCCCATACTTATTTATACAACACCTGCAGTAATTCACCAGAATCAGGTAAGTTCACACTGGAACCAATCTCCATCCAGACCACAAAAATTATCATTGGTACTTTGCGTAATAGCACAGCGCCGAATGATATCATCCCCACTAAACTGCTGAAGGAATGCGCCGACATCCTGGCACCTCCGATCACGCAGTTTATTAACCAATCTTTCAGGGAGGGCATAGTGCCCTCCCAATTGAAAGAGGGCATAATTCGACCCATCCTGAAGAAACCCACCTCGGACCCCAAGGACCCACTCCATCGCCGTCCCATAACAGGCCTAAACACCCTCTCTAAGGTAATGGAGAAAGTAGTGGTACAACAGCTGCAACAGCATCTAGATACCCACAACCTACTTGATCCATTTCAATCAGGCTTCCACCCTGGACACGGGACGGAAACAGCATTGCTCAAAATATGGGACGACGCTCTTGAGGCCGCAGACGATGGAGAATCTTGTCTTCTGGTTCTGTTGGACCTAAGCGCAGCCTTCGACACTGTAGACCACAAGCTGTTAGTGACTCGGCTAGCTGAAGTAGCCAGAGTCGCAGAAGGCGATTTATCTTGGTTCTCCTCTTTTTTGGAAAACCGTTCGCAAATAGTGAAGTTGGGCGCTTTTACTTCTGAGAAACGCACATTATCGTGCGGAGTCCCTCAAGGCTCCCCCTGTCACCGATACTATTCAACATCTATCTTCGTCCTCTTTTTGAAATCATCAGCAGTCAAAAACTGCTCTACCACTCATATGCAGACGACACGCAACTGTATTTCCGCATTTGCAATAAAAAGGATCACCACCTCAATCTAGAGACATGCCTCTCTATGATAGAGGACTGGATGACAAAGAGTTATCTTAAACTCAACGGAGCGAAAACAGAACTTCTCCTGTTTCACGCCAAGCGTAAGAATCAATCTGCAGCAACTTGGGCACCCCCGCCCATTCTGGGTAAAATCATCACCCCTAGCGCCAAAGTCAAAAGCCTCTGGGTCATCTTTGACTCCTACATGACTATGGACGCACAAATAGGGTCAGTAGTCAGCGGATCTCACCATCTGCTGCGCCTACTACGCAGACTTATTCCTTTTATTCCCAAGAAAGACATTGCGGTCGTGGTAGGAGCTATTGTAAACTCCAGACTGGACTATGCAAATGCCCTTTACCTTGGACTCCCCAAGTACCAAATCGCTCGTCTGCAAGTCGTTCAGAACACGGCCGCCAGACTTGTGACTGGGAAGAAACCCTGAGAATCAATCTCACCTTCACTGAGATCCCTTCACTGGCTGCCAGTAAAAGACAGAATCACTTTTAAAGCACTCTGTCTAACGCATAGATGTATCTATGGGAATGCTCCCCAGTATCTATGTGAAAAAATAAAAGGTCATAATCCCAATCGCATTCTGCGATCCACCGATCAAAATCTGCTCCAGATACCGAGAGCCGACTATAAGTCCAAAGGAGATAGAAGATTCGCGGTCCAAGGTCCCAGACTATGGAACGCTTTACCAACCAGCATTTGGTTGGAGGAGAACCACCTAGCATTCAGGAGAAAGATCAAGACTCATCTCTTTTGATATCAAAGGAGACTGGAACAACAAGCGCCCAGAGGCGATTAAGTTCGCATGTGCTGCGCTATACAAGTTTTTTTTTAATTATATTTTTGATGGTAATTTTTTTTTTTTTGGGTTCTGTTTGTGTATGATTTGGGAATGTGGGGGTGACATTCCTGCCGGAAAAGGGGTGTCACCCTCATTTGTGGTGGAGAAGTGATCCCCAGGTCCGTGTGAATGGTGTATGAATGTACAGTGACATAATTGGAGCCGTGGCGTGGCGTTGCTGCTCACAAGTCCTGCATGGTGGGCTTGTGCCAATCAAATTTCATGAGGATGTGGGGTGTGTGTGCTAGGGACCACAGTGGTGTGCATGCATGCATTCTCATTGTGCCTTGATTAATGTGTGTGTTTAACGTGCAAAGATGCATAATGTGAGCTGGCATGAGATGGGGGTCATGAGATGGGGGGTACCAGTGCATATGCAGAGTCACCTTGAAGGGAAAAGACAGGAGGATGTTATTAGTGCATGTGCCCCTTTGTGATGTGTGCATCATGGGGGGGGACAGTCCATGCCTGCCACCCATGTCACTCACCAACCAGCCAGCTGTCCCCATACATGTTCTGTTCGTAATCTGTGGGGATGGGCTCTGATTGTATATGTAGCTGTCATGGGTGTCATGGGTATTGTCATGTGTTGGGCTGGTGATGTCCTCCTGCAGGGTTGTGGTTAATTCCATGATGGCATGAGGGGTGAGTCTGAAGATGCGAGACACCTCAGAATCACTCATGCAATAGATGTCTATGCGTGTGTGATATATCCTCTCCCATGAAGAGTGAAGAGTGAGGGGCTTGTATCAGATAAAAATATTTGTATTAGATTAAATTGTAAAGTTTATATAAGCAAATAAAAAGTTAAAAAAAAAAAAAAAAAATTCCACTGCCCTCCTCAGTGCCCTCCTCAGTGCCCTCCTCCTTCTTTGCTCATCTAAAGTCAGTAGTGCAGCTATGAGCGACGATGCCCCTGACATTTTGCTGTTGCGCACACCGCGTAGCCTGCGCAGCAACAACGTTTTTTTGTGGATCCCCGTAACTCCCTCATTAGCATATTTGACTAGCAAATCAATGGTGTGTCTTGCGTAGTTTTGCGCGGACGGATGCGCCTGTGTAACGAAATTACGCCGGACAAAAAAAAGTAGATTTCTTGCGTATCTCGTTTTCTGAATACCGTTCATCTAAACACACGTGCGCAGTTTGACTTACGCACGCGCATCACCTGTTACGCAGGCGTAATCGCTCTCTGAATCTGGCCCCTATTTTTTATTCAGTGTTTTTTTGCATCTACACCAGCACTTTCATTTTGGACTCCTTTTTTGCTATGTTTATAGGCTTTTGTTGCATGGACATTTAACTTAGCCTATTTCAGTCACTTATGTGTGTTGTGTTATGCACGTTGTTCACCTAATTTTGTAATAGTACACCATTTTATTATTGTGCTACACTTTATTATGAGGATATACAGTGCCTTGCAAAAGTATTTGGCCCCCTTGAACTTTGCGACCTTTTGCCACATTTCAGGCTTCAAACCTAAAGATATAAAACTGTAATTTGTTGTGAAGAATCAACAACAAGTGGGAATTGTGAAGTGGAACGAAATTTATTGGCTATTTCAAACTTTTTTAACAAATAAAAAACTGAAAAATTGGGCGTGCAAAATTATTCAGCCCCCTTAAGTTAATACTTTGTAGCGCCACCTTTTGCTGTGATTACAGCTGTAAGTCGCTTGGGGTATGTCTCTATCAGTTTTGCACATCGAGAGACTGAAATTTTTGCCCATTCCTCCTTGCAAAACAGCTGGAGCTCAGTGAGGTTGGATGAAGAGCGTTTGTGAATGTTTGTGAGATATAGCTGCACTGTAGCACGTTCAGTTTGATGTTATATGTTTTTTTTCACTGGATTGTCATTATGATCAGTAGTCAGACTGTATTTTTCCACATATAAGTATTTGCTACACATTTACTCTATTTCCCATTTACAGCGCAGCAGTACCCTTTTCTCTACATTGTACCCCTACCACTTCACGAAGGAAGTGTGTGTGTGTGTGTGTGTGTATATATATATATATATATATATATAATTACATACACACACACAAAAAGTCCTTTATTAAAAAAAAAATCCAGCGGTGGTAATCCACTCTCGATCCCTGCTACAACGTTGTCAGTATCCAGCGACGGTGGTTCTCCTCTCTGCCGGGATCCAGCGATGAGAAGATCCATCCAGGTCCGGGATCCAGATCGCCGGCCGTCTGTCTCCACCGGAGACAGCCTGGCAAATGACGCGGTTCGAGCTAGTGACATTTCTTATATAGGTGAGGCGGGGGCCACCCATCACATGACCCCGTCCCCCTCTGATGCACCCTCTGCTACGTCACTGGGGAAGCCCAGGCTTCCCCCCCCCTTGTGTCAGAGGGGGGCTGGGTCACATGACAGATGGCCCCACCTCATCTATATAAGAAATGTCACTAGCTCCAGCGGCGTCATTTGGTGGGGTGTGTCCGGTGGAGACAGACGGCCGGCGATGCTGTGCTCTGAATCCTGGACCCGGATGGAGCTTCTCATTAAGCCAAGACAGTATGATCGGTTACAGCCTTATAAATACAAAGCATTTTAATATAAATGCAAACCAGTGCAACGTGTTGTGTCCACTAGTGCCGAATGTCAGTCCCACCAGTGCAGCTAATCAAGAACAACAGATGTCTCTCTTTCTCAAGTCAGTCCATCCCCCAAACAGTACAGGCCCTTACACACGGTCGGACATTTTGCCAACAAATTTCAAAATGAGCAAGTTTTCAAAAAAAAATCTGACCGTATGTACGCTCCATCAGACAAACTTTTAGGCAACAAAAGTCTGATGGTGGCTACTCCGACCATGTATACAGCAAGCCATCAGATTTTTGTACAAATATGCATGCCCAGAACCGCATGTTAAAATCAACCAACAATAGCAGAAGTTGACCAAAGGGTGGCAGTAAAGAGCAGAAAAACCATGTGATGTTGGGAAAGTTTAAGGAAAGTTTGTAGAAAGACCGAGCGTGTGTATGCTATGGGTGTGCCCAGCCAAAAATGCAAGGAAAAGTTTGTTTAAAGTCTGATAGTGTGTACAAGGCTTTAGAAAGCATTCCCTAGGGCCAATGTTAACCCTTCCCTACCAGTGTCATTCTACAGTGACAATGCATTTTTTTTAGCACCGATCACAGTATTGGTGTCACTGGTCCCCAAAAAGTATCCGATTCGTCCGCCACAATGTCGCAGTCCTGCTAAAAAAATCGCTGATCGTCGCCATTACTAATAAAAATGCCATAGTTCGTAGACACGATAACTTTTGCGCAAACCAATCAATATACACCAATTGGGATTTTTGTTACCAAAAAATATGTAGCAGAATACATATTGGCCTAAATTGATAAAGAGATTAGATTTTTTTACATATTTTTATTGGGTATGTAATTTTAACAAAAAGTAAAAAAAAATTATTTTTTTTCAACATTTTCGCTCCTTTTTTGTTTATAGCACAAAAAATAAAAACTGCAGAGGTGATCAAAATACCACCAAAAGAAAGCTTTATTTGTGGGAGAAAAAAGGGAAAACAATTTTGTTTGGGTACAACGTCACATGAGCAAGCAATTGTCAGTTAACCACTTAACCCCCGGACCATATTGCTCCCCAAAGACCAAAGCACTTTTTGCGATTCAGCACTGCGTTGCTTTAACTGACAATTGCGTGGTCATGCGTCATGGCTCCCAAACAAAATTGGCGTCCTTTTTCCCCATAAATAGAGCTTTCTTTTGGGGGTATTTGATCACCTCTGTGGTTTTTAATTTTTTGCGCTATAAACAAAAATAGAGCGACAATTTTGGAAAAAAAATGAATATTTTTTATTTTTTGCTGTAATAAATAGCCCCGAAAAATATATAAAAAAAACATGTTTTTTCTTAAGTTTAGGCTGATACGTATTCTTCTACATATTTTTCGTAAAAATAAAAATAAAAAAAATAAAAAATCGCAATAAGCGTTTGTTTGGTTTGCGCAAAAGTTATAGCGTTTACAAAATAGGGGGTATTTTTATGGCATTTTTCTTATTATTTTTTTTACTAGTATTGGCGGCGATCAGCGATTTTTTTTTGGTACTGCGACATTATGGCGGACAATTTTGACACATTTTTGGGACCATTGGCATTTTTATAGCGATCAGTGCTATAAAAATGCATTGGACTACTATAAAAATGCCACTGGCAGTGAAGGGGTTAAGTATGTTCCTGGGTGTGTTCTGACTAAAGTGGGGGTGGCCTCACTAGGGGAAATCACTGATCTTCTGTTCATACATTGTATGAACAGAGGATCAGCATTTCCCCCCCTGACAGGACCGGGAGCTTTGTGTTTACACACACAGCTCCCGGTCCTCACTCTGTAACGAGCAATCGTGCTCGCCGGGCACTCGGGGGCGCGCACCCCTAGTGACCTGCGAGAGAGCCGACGTAGAGCTACGGCTCTCGCGCAGGGGAGTAGTTAAAGTAATGCAGTGCCGTATAGCAAAAAATGGCCTGTCATTAAGGGGGTAAAACCTTTCGGGGCTGAAGTGGTAAAATACAATAATTGAATATGCTGTGCTATAAATGTGTGACAAATGCAAGAAATACTTACAGTGAGCTGATCAGTGTGCTTCTGCTAAACTGAAATCTTAAGCTGGGTTATTACACTGCCCAGTTATCTTTTATAAAGTAGGGGCAGGGCCGTCTCTACCATAGGGCAAACAGGGGCAGCTGCCCAGGGCCCTGTCACTGTTGGGGGCCCAAAGCAACCCCCTTTGAAAGGGGCTGGAGGTCCCCAGGGCCCCTGAGGCCCCAAGGGCCCAAGATGGCAACCCCCCTTTTTTTTATTTATTTTTAAATAAAAAAATATATTTATTTTATATATTTTTATTTTTTATTAAAGGGACAATTTTTTAAATATATTTTTATTTTTTATTAAAGGGCCAATTTTTTAGGGGTCCCCAGGGACCTGGAGGCCCCCAGGGCCCAAGATGGCAACCCCCCTTTTTTTTATTTATTTTTAAATAAAAAAAATATATTTATTTTATATATTTGTATTTTATTTTTTATTAAAGGGCCAATTTTTTTTTAGAGGTCTGGAGGTCCCCAGGGGCCCGTAGTTCCCCAGGGCCCCTTTTTTATTAAAAAAAACTTTTTTATATATTTATTTTATATATATATATATATATATATATATATATATAATATATATATATATATATATATATATATATATATATATATACATACATATTATATAATATAAATGTTATTATTATTAAAGGACCCAGAGGTCCCCAGGGCCCTGGATGGCAACCCCCCTTTTTTATAATTTTTATTTATATTTTATTTTATTTTTTTATTTTTTTTTATTTTTATTTATGTATATGTATGTATATGTATGTGTATATATATATATATATATATATATATATATATATATATATAAAATTAAAGGGCTCAGAGGTCCCCAGGGCCCCATGTGGCAAACACCCTTTTTAATTTTTTTTTATAAATGTTTATTTTTTTATTTTTGTTTATATATTTTTTTTATTAAAGGGCCCAGAGGTTCCCAGGGCCCTGGATGGCAACCCCACTTTTTTTTTATAAGTGTTTATTTTTAATATATTTTTTTTATTTTATTTTTTATTAAAGGGTCCACAGGTCCCGGATGGCAACACCCCTTTTTTTATATATATTTTTCTCTATTAAATCTTTTTTTTGTAAAGGGCCTCCCGCTTCTAAATTTGCGGCAGCCCCGCCCCCCCCCCCCAATTTAAGGAGGCAGCACCCCCCCCCCCCGTTCTCTGCTCCAGGGGGCCCATGCCTGAAGCTGTGTAAGGGGCCCCATAATTCCTGATGGCGGCCCTGCCGCCCGTTAAGCCCCTGTGCTGCCCACAAATCAGGCTGAAAATCATCAGCGGCACGCAGCCAGGTGACAGTACTGCTTCCCTTCCCAGTGTTTTAAAATGTACAGAACACCTGGCTTCCCTTTAGACGTGCACTTCTCCCTTCCTGCCACTGGGTGCTGCTTGTATATAAAAGTGAATTAGAATGTGATTTTATAGCATTCCCAGTTTGCTCTTCCTGAGGCTGACTTCTTCATGTCCTGCTCCTCAAGGTATGTCACTGTTTGCTAATCTATATTGTAAATAGAAGTTTTCTGTAGAGTGTGCCCAAAGTCTTTATAATATTTGATGATTCACTGCAGGTCTGGTCGGTTTTTTTAAAAAGTTCCTGTAATTTACACATGGCATGGCATGGGTCACAGCACCGTCTGTCCATTCTGTTTTAGCACCATGGGACCCCATGCCATGCCATGTGTAAAATACAGGAACTCTTTAAGTCACAGACCAGACCTGCAGTCCAGGCGGAGGAGTAAGGCCTCAGAGCACATGGCATTACTGTCTGTATTTAACTGCTTGATGGGCTTATTTTGGGCCTGACTGGTTCACATGTATGTGTTTTGGCGGCCCACATTTGTGCAGGCACAGCAGCCCATTCATTTGATGCCTCATGTAATAGGCTGAGCACACGGCACACCTATGCCCATCAAGCAATGAAATACAGCACTGTCTGTCCATTCTGCTGTCTGCTGTGACTTATCTGCAGTTCCCGCACTGTCAAACTTGCTGCATTTTTAGACGTTTAGGTCACGCTTTTAAAAACACAGTGCGTTTGTGTGTGCAAGAACTGCAGGTAAGTAGCATGGTGCTAAAGCAGAATGGATTTCAAGGCAACTGATTTTTAAAATGCTGAATGCACCTTTTTTCTGCAGGAAACAAAGGCATGGTAGCACATTCAAATCAATGGGCTGCTGTGCCTGCACAAATGAGGGCCGCCAAAACACATACATGTGAATCAGCCAGGCCCAAAATAAGCTAAAGGGGGGCCCAAAAAAAATGTTTGCCCAGGGCCCAAACCATATTAAAGACGGCCCTGAGTAGGGGAGGTTTTCTTTAGTTCACAGAGATGAGGAGCGAGGGAGTAATCTGCCGTCCAATAGCATTTCCTGCCCTTGGTTGACAATGCTGTTTTTTTTTTGTTTTTGTTTGTTTGTTTTTTATACAGGAGTGAAAATGGTCACCCTAGGGCAAGAAGTGTGATACTGTCTGGATCGGTAGGTGAAAAGAAAAAAAAAAAGTATAAAAAAAATAAAATAATAATAATAATGCAGCCACCACATCTAGAGATTGGTGAGCTGCAATAAATGAATTTTGTTCTTGGCCTTAAATACTTTAAACCTAAAATTTTATTTAAAGCAGATGTAAACCTCAACTGTATATTCAGTTTTCTGAAACATACAAACCAAAAAAAACTGGCATAAAATCAATTGCTATTTTTCTTTTAGGATTTAGGATTTAGATTTAAGCCCCATACACTTGGTCAGACTGTTTTAACAACAAACATAAAAACGATCGTTTTCCGATCGTTCTCAGAAAATTTGTTCGTTTTTAAACTGCATCAGAAAAACATTTTTGGGTTCAAAAGTCTGGCCAACTGAACTCCCTTCAGATGAAAATCCACAGAAAAGTTTATTTGGCTTTACTGTACAAGTGTACTCACTAGTCACTACTCGGCACAAAAGAGAAACTGCTTTCAGTCACTGAGGCTGGCCATACATGTTCAATTTTCTTGTACAATTTTCTTTTAGATTTACCAAAAACCATATAATATGAGGTCAAACTAAACAACACTTTCAATTGTATGCAATCAGGGAGGCCCTTACACTACATAGTTGAAGGTAAATCTAAAGAAAATTGCACAGAAAATTGTATCATGTATGGCCAGCCTAACTCTCTGGCCATGCAAAAAAACGATAAACAAAAGATTTGCATTTGAACCCGTTTCTTTTGTTATTTTCGTATGTTGATATAACACCTATAACAAAAGATTTGTCTTCAGTATTTTGAATACACAATACAAACAGAAAAAATAATTGAACAATGAACATACAACTGACACTAACAAAAGAAAAGCATTCAAGATACACAGAATGCAAATTGACGAAAATTCACGAGAATTATTGTCTAACAAGAAACGAACATGAATTAAACAGAATAACGAATCATCCCGCATGTACGAAAATAAAACGGTAACGGAAATACGAAACGATCGGAATACGAAAAAATCGCATCATACGACAAACGAACGGGAACGAACGGGAAAACGGGCGTCTTACGAAAAACGAACGGAAACGAACAGACGGGACCATACGAAACGGAACAAAAAAAAAACGATTTTTTTTTCTGTGCACATGTCTAATATCCATCAGGTATCCAGCACTTCAGGCTCCTGCCAGTTTGTCAATTGGTTTTTGCAACTCACCCTCTCACTTTCCCGTACCAAGTATGGGTAAGCCAGGGGTTGGGGGGGTTTTCCTCACGGGGCTACGTCACTGGTGTCCGGTTGAAGTATTCATTCTGCTCGGCCTTTATTGCAGGGGCTCCTTGGGCCAGCCCTGGCTCCAATTGCCCCCACATGTCCTCATCACAAGCACTTCAGGATCACATTTGGGTTGTCTCGGGCAGCAGGTTCAAACCGATCTGTCTCGGGGCGTTAGTTGAGTTCTGGGCTGCTTCGCATGTTCAGCAGGGGCTTCCTTCTGTCACAGGTCATGAGTCTGTGGCTTCTCCTGTCATAACGGGTACTCATCGGTTTTACATTCGGTTGCCATCCGGGCGCGCGCTGCTTTACTTGATGGTCGCTTATTTTCCCCTCTTCACCTAAATATGTGTCTTTTGCCCTCTTTCAGGCTTACCGACCAGCAGGCCAATGGCACACCTCAGGCCTTAGTTATTAGGGTTATCCCATTCCTTACTCGAAGACTCTGATTACAAATACACGTATAGTACTTAAGACTCCCTCCCTGTCAGGACTGGGTCCGCGTCTGGTTCTGGGTGCCCACCCACCCGTTCCCCCAGCTTTCATACTTATTGTACATTTTTCTTATTCTCACAATCAGGGTATTCCCTCTTTCAGGCTTACTGACCAGCAGGCCAATGGCACACCTCAGGCCTTAGTTATTAGGGTTATTGCATTCCTTACTCGAAGACTCTGATTACAAATACACGTATAGTCATAGGAATACATATTTGGATGGACAATCTATAAAAGGCTATTTTCAAATCAAATTTTAAAAAAGAAGGTGTCCGGGAACTACACATACATTGCTGTAAAATATACAAATACAAATTAACAGTATTATAAGCCAGATTTCACAATTATCAGCAATTAAAAAAAAAGGCACAAATTAGGGCTGTATAGTTCCCTCCTTTTTAAAGGATAGGTTCACCTTTTGAGCATGTTACAGCCATATTTAGGATGTAACCTTTTCGAAACCACCCCATCCCGTGACAGTGGGCTCGATTCTTCTCCCCATACTCGCTGTCACAAAGTCAGTTATTGTGTCTTTGGCCCCGTACACACGAGGAGACATGTCCGATGAAAACGGTCCGCGGACCGTTTTCATCGGACATGTCTCCTGCAGGATTTTGGTCCGGCGGTGTGTACACACCATCGGACGAAAATCCCCTCGGACAGAGAGCGTGGTGACGTGGCGGTGACGTTGACGCCGCCACGTCACCAAACCAGGAAGTAAAATACTTCCACGCATGGGTCGAATCCATTCGGTGCATGCGGGGGATTTCGGTCCGCTGGTTAGTCGTACTAACCAGCGGACATGCATGCTTTAAAACTTTAGTCCGCTGAAAACCTGTCCGCTAGGCCATACACACGATCAAATCTGTCCAGTAAAACTGGTCCGCGGACCAGTTTCAGAAGACTTGTTCGATCATGTGTACGCGGCCTTTGTGTCAGCTTTCTAACAGAGAGCTTGTACAGGAGGTACGGGCAAAAAATCTGGAGGAAGTGTCTGCAGGAGGTTGACACTGTATCCGCAATCAACTGATCATTGGCGCAATGTTCTGCAGGCTCCTTTGAAAAATGCTAATTTTTTTCCTGCAAAATATGTGCATTTATTTATTTTTTAAAAAGGCGAGCTTAGTCTTTTACCACTTCAATACCGGGCTTTTATACCCACCTCAATACCGGGCCTATTCTGGCACTTCTCTCCTACATGTACAAAACATCATTCTTTTGCTAGACAATGACTCAGAACCCCCAAACATTATATACTGTATTTATCGGCGTATACCGCGCACTTTTTTTCACCTTAAAATAAGGGGAAAACCGCGGGTGCGCGATATAATTTTTCAAACACCTTTTTTTGTAAAAAAAAAAAAAAAATCATGAATTAAAAAAAAAATAAAACAGTAACATTAGCCCAATTTTTTTTGGAAAATATGAAAGATGGTGTTACGCCAAGTAAATAGATACCCAACATGGCACGCTTTAAAATTGCGCACACTCATGGAATGGCACCAAACTTCAGTAGTTAAAAATCTCCAAAAATGTTTACAGGTTACCAGTTTAGATTTACAGAGGAGGTCTAGTGCGAGAGTTGTTGCTCAAACGCATGCGGCGATACCTCACATATGTGGTTTGAACGGCGTTTACATATGTGGGTGGGACCTACGTGTGCGCTCGCTTCTGCGCGCAAGCTACCAAGGACAGGGGCGTTTACATTTTGTATTATTTTTTTTTTTCACTTATCACTTTTATTCCTATTACAAGGAATGTAAACATCCCTAGTAATAGAAATAGTGTGTGATGGGTCCTCTTTATGGAGAGATGCAGGGTCAATAAGAGCTCCAGGCTGGAAAGCATGAGATCGTGAAAAAAAATAATAATTCACCGATCTCATGCTTACCAGCCGCAATCACTGCTTTGTTTACTTTCGGGTACCCGGGCATGACATCATCACATCACGCTTGGGCCTCCTGACAGTCATAGAGATGACTGGTGACCATCTGGTCACCAGTCATCTCTATGCTTTCTAGCCGGGCCGCACAATTCTTTCTCCGGTCCCCAGATGGCATGGGAGAGCCCGGAGAAGCACCGTATGGCGGCGGGAGGGGGGGGGTGTCCCCTCCTGCCGCCTATAAGAACGATCAAGTGGCCGAACTGCCACTATGATCGTTCTGATCGTGCACAGAATTGCTGGCACAGAAGAATGATATCTGAATGATGCCTCTAGCTGCATCATTCAGATATCACTGCACAAAGCCCAGGACGTCATATGACATCCACCCGGGGTGGGAGATCCCCTCTGTGGACGTCATATTACAATGGGCCGGTAGTGAAGTGGGTAAAAGGACCCCTGTATATGTCATTTAGCAAATACTGTATTTGAAACCACACATATGTAAAGAGCATTTGAGCAATCCTTGCTCTTACAAGGTGTCAAGTTTTGTTTTGTTAGAAATGTCCAAGGGATCAGTTTTGCGGGAAATGGCCCACTGCCTCAGGAGGATGGGATAGAACAATCTGTAGACATGCACGATGATTTTTAGGTTATGCAGGGTTTTTATAGAACACCATAATTTACTTGACAAACAACATTTTCTACACTTGTACATAAAATCCCATGTGAATTGACTGTACCATAGAACCCCCTGTGGACAAACACAAGTGCACATTCAAGGAAAATTGCATTACATAATCCGAATAGTCAGAGGATCAGGGTGAGCTCTCCTATCCACGTGCTTATAAGGGCTCATTTCCACTGGCGTTTTTACAGCCACTTTTTTAGCCTTTTTTACAGCTTAAAAACGCCTGTCCATGTTTATTTTGTAAAAAAAAAAAATTTCTGTGAGCTGGAGCTCAAAAACGCCGCAGTAGAGTTTTTGCGTGTTTTTGCACGTTTTTGCTGGAGCTCCAGAATGCACTGGTCCTGTGTTTTTTTTGCAGCTTAAAAACGTCTCAGCCATCTACAGCTCAAAAACGTCATGGTGGGCATGAAGCCATAGACTAACATGGAGAGCTGTTTTTAAGCTGCAAAAAAACGCTCAGAAAAGTGGCTGTAATAACGCCAGTGGAAATGAGCCCTAAAGAAAGATGCATGTAATGTAATGGTTATATGCAAAAATACACTACCACCTATTAAAAAGGGACCACCATGTAGATTATAGCCTGAAACTCCTGGGAATTAATAAAAGGACAATAGTGTACCCCAAAAAATTTGATATTTTTCATTAAGAATACAAATAAAAACCTAAACAAAATCAGCATCTATGCTCACCTGGTAATCTATATTTTATTCTCATGAAGCTAGTGTAGACCAATGAATATATAGACACACACACACCTTATCAGATATCCTACCAGGTGGTAAGTGGATGCCGCTCAACAGCTATAGAACAAAAATCATACTTTGAATAATGCCCATATGACCATAAACCCCCCTACTTAACATATACTGGAGTCAGTTCAGTTTCAACACAAATGCATGTAAAGCAATATCGTCAGCCAACCTGCTTATACAAAGTACCCACAATAATATTCAGAGATTTAATGATTCAGTACCTAAACAGCAAATCAAGTCTTCATACACTGTGGCATTTAATGTCTCCCCAAGATACACATTGCCAAATTAAACAGAACATGAGCCCCTGTAACTGTATGTTAAGATTGAAATCCACACAAAAATAGCTGGCCATTGTTGTTGCAGCAACTGTCTCCTCACAGCCTCCTCCTCATAAAGACCCCCATTGGGTGCACACGTGCCAGTCTACTTTTGCCATTGCATGGCATTACACCGATCCGGCCACCCAAGCCATGCCTATAAGAACGATCAAGTGGCAGAATTGCCCCTTTGATCGTTCTTATCGTGCAGAGCAGTGGCGGCCCGCCCATAGGGGCGCCCGGGCGCCGCCCCCCTCCCCTCCTGTAGGAAAAAAAAAAAAATGTTTTTTTTTTTTTGGCCCCTTTAAGAAATACACTAAAAAAAATATATATATATTTATTTAATGCACTCTGATTGAGCGCCGGCCACCACTGCCCTATGAAGCGCCGTGTCACTGCAATCTAGACATGGCGCTTCATTTGCGGGCTTCTAGATTTCCTATGGGCGCATTGGAAAGCGCTGATATGCTTCCCGTTCCTCTCTATGGGTGCCAGGAGCATTACTACTTTGACTTCCGGCGGCATTTCGCAAACCGGAAGTGACGTCAGGCTGCAGGCTTTCTGAAGTTTACACTGCCCGAGCGGAGCTGGCGCTGGTAAGGTAAGCCAGCCAAGTGAAGCCACATGATTATTTTTTGTATTTTCTTTGATTGATCGCCCCATTAGGTCATCAGCCTGATCCCCACCCATCCACCTCAGAGCCTGTCATTGTATTTAGACTGCTGGGACTTGTAGTTCTCCATCTTCTCCTGGGGCTCATGGAGAAGATGGAGATTGGAGAACTACAAGTCCCAGCAGGTTATACATACAATAAGGCTCTGAGGTGGATAGGTGTGGATTGCATGCACCTATCAATCCGGAGGGGGGGGGCAGGATCAGATAACACTATCTGATCCTGCCCCCCCCGGATTGATAGGTGCATGCAATCCACACCCATCCACCTCGGAGCCTGTTATTGTAGTTAGACTGCTGGGACTTGTAGTTCTCCAATCTCCATCTTCTCCATGAGCCCCAGGAGAAGATGGAGAACTACAAGTCCCAGCATGTTATACATACAATAAGGCTCTGAGGTGGATGGGTGTGGATTGCATGCACCTATCAATCCAGAGGGGGGGGCGGATCAGATAACTCTATCTGATCCTGCCCCCCCCCCCCCGGATTGGTAGGTGCATGCAATCTACACCCATCCACCTCAGAGCCTGTTATTGTATGTATAACCTGCTGGGACTTGTAGTTCTCCAATCTCAATCTTCTCCATGAGCCCCAGGAGAAGATGGAGAACTACAAGTCCCAGCAGGTTATACATACAATAAGGCTCTGAGGTGGATGGGTGTGGATTGCATGCACCTATCAATCCCCAGGGGTGGGGGGGCAGGATCAGATAACACCACACATGGGCAGTGGATCGCCCACTTAAAGAATTATCAATCTGAAGGGAAAAGGGTATTTATGTGGTGTTATCTGATCCTCCCCCCCCACCCCCTCATAGGAGTTTGTGCTTGGGCTCTGTATGTGTTAAATTTTAAATTACATAATGACAACATTGATTTTTGTGGTGTTTGGAGGTTTTAAATGGACTGGTTTTGCCTTTTTTCAATCTGTTTTATGTACAATTAATCCTGTGTATTTTGATAGCATACTGTCTGGGGTCACTGTATACCAATCTTTTGGGAATCTGCCCACTTGTTTGGGAAATTGTCTTTCTGGTATGTTGATCCACACATGGCCTTGTAAAATGACAGATTCAATATAAGTCCTCCGGAGATTCCCCTTCATTAGGGTGAGTCACCTAATCTGATCATGTAATAGATATATGCTTATTTGCCTTGAACTGCATACATGTGTGCTTGGTTGCATTGGACACCCATCCACCTAGGAGCCTTATATTATAACATGTTGGGACTTGTAATTCTCCATCTTCTCCTGGGGCTCAGGTGCATGCAATCCACCATCTATGGGACTACAATTACCAGCAGTGAGAAAAACTGGACAAAGATGGTGGATAGCATGCACCTGAGCCCCAGGAGAAGATGGAGATCTACAAGGAGGATGAGTGGTCATGCCTTGTTTTTTTAATGCTGGGACTTGTAGTAGTGTTGTACTGGAGCCTGGAGGAGTGTGTCTGTCTGCCCTGCCACCCTGTGTTAGTCTGGGGGGGGGGGTTGATTGCTGTGTCCATCACTCCCCTGACATGTGTATAGTGTAGCACTGTAGCTGACCTGATTTGGGGGGGGGGGGGTGCAGAATGCTGATATGTGCTATGTACAGGTTGCTGATATGTGCTATGTACAGGTTGCAGAATGCAGATATGTGCTATTTACAGGTTGTAGATATGTGCTATGTACAGGGTGCAGATATGTGCTATGTACAGGGTGCAGATATGTGCTATGTACAGGGTGCAGATATGTGCTATGTACAGGGTGTAGATATGTGCTATGTACGGGGTGTAGATATGTGCTATGTACAGGGTGTAGATATGTGCTATGTACGGGGTGTAGATATGTGCTATGTACAGGGTGTAGATATGTGCTATGTACGGGGTGTAGATATGTGCTATGTACAGGGTGTAGATATGTGCTATGTACAGGGTGTAGATATGTGCTATTTACAGGGTGCAGATATGTGCTATGTACAGGGTGCAGATATGTGCTATTTACAGGTTGTAGATATGTGCTATGTACAGGGTGCAGATATGTGCTATGTACAGGGTGCAGATATGTGCTATGTACAGGGTGCAGATATGTGCTATGTACAGGTTGTAGATATGTGCTATGTACAGGGTGCAGATATGTGCTATTTACAGGTTGTAGATATGTGCTATGTACAGGGTGCAGATATGTGCTATTTACAGGTTGTAGATATGTGCTATGTACAGGGTGCAGATATGTGCTATGTACAGGGTGCAGATATGTGCTATTTACAGGTTGCAGAATACAGATACAGCGGACAAAGTAGGTGGATTATATAAGGGGTGTGGTTTACAAGAAGTGGGAGGAGTCAGTCGTGGTGGGGCGGGGTCTTGCGCCCCCCCATCCTAAAACTTCACCAGCCGCCACTGGTGCAGAGAATCGCCGGATAAAGACGGTGATATCTGAATGATGCCTGTAGGGCAAGTGGGGGGGACAAGTGGTTAAGATTCAGTAAATTTTATTTTTTCCCCAAAAATTGCTATTGAAAAACCTCTCTGTGCAAATATGGTTTGATAAAGATAATTTTAGCAATATATACAGATTTTTAAATGTAAACAAAAAGTGTCAGAAAATTCTGGGTCTTTAACCACTTCCCATCTGGGCCCAATTCTGACACTTCTCTCCTACATGTAAAAATCATAATTTTTTTGCTAGAAAATTACATAGAACCCCCCAAAGACTATTTTTTTTTTTTTTTAGCAAAGACCCTATAGCAGTGGTTCTCAACCTTCTAGTGCTGTGACCCCTTGATAAAATTTCCCAAGTTGTGGGGACCCCCCAACAGTAAAATTATTTTCATAGCGTGGGTTAAAAACACCCAAGGCAAGACAAGTAATTTGCGCCCCTAACCCGCAGACATTTAGCGCTCCCCAAGTCCCTTCCACTCGTACAGTATTAAAACCCCTTATAGTACATTTTAGGATGTACCACTCTCTTTGTTCTCCTTTCTTTCTCTTTCATCTCTCGTTATACCAATTCCCCCCCCCCCCCCATCCTTACGTCTGTCTTTCTTGCTCTCTTTTTTCCCCCATTCTCTCCCTTTTTCTTTGTTCCTCCCCCTCTTATCTCCCTTCCTGGGAGATCAGTGCGGGCTTCAGGAACAGCCCAGGATTTAGTGACCCCTGGCAAATCATAATTTGACCCCCAAGGGGGTCCCGACCCCCAGGTTGAGAACCAGTGCCCTAGAGAATACAATGGCGGTCATTGCAACTTTTTATCTTGCAAGGTATTTGCACAGCAATTTCCCCATCCTGGCTGGATAGACAATAGCAACACCTGCCTTCAGCTCTAAAGAACACCATTGCATGATGTTACACGGGTTCTTGGAAGTCAGCGCTAACCCCATACACTGCAAAGTTCTTCAGGCATGTCTCCTTCAATACCAGCTATAAAAGCGGATGCCAAGTGGATCTTAGTTATTCAGTATCCTTCAAATTCAGCTAAAATGTTCTTTTCAGAGGGATCGATGTTTCACCAAAAGCACTTGCCCGGCAACAAGCCCACACTTTGCTCGCTGCCCTGATATATCCACAAGCTTATCCTATAGCTTACATGCTCTTACAAATGTGTGAAACAATCAGCGCCACCCTATTAATTAATCAAGTGCAAAATTGCAGCCGCTGTATACTTTAAGTGAAATCACTACACTATATGTGTACCAAAAAGATACACACAGTGCAGCGCTACTACAGCTTAGTGCTATTTATGCCAGGACAGTACGGATATCCCCCAAATTACCCAATTTTTTTAAAAGTAGACAGTCCAAGGTATTTAGTAGGAAGCATTGTGAGTTTTCTCATTTTTTTGTCATATGTTTTTGGAATATAAAGACATTTTTATTTAACACACTTTGACCAGAGCACTATAATATTACCACGGTAACATTAAAAATGGAGCTGTACAAGCAAAGACAAGGAAAAGACCACATGGCCACCCTAGTATAATACTGTTTATTAGAGCAAGTGATGAAAACTTTCCATAAGCTGCGCTCACATTTTGAAGTACACAGGCAGGTATGCAGTACTCCCTTCCCGGATCGTAGCTGTAAGAAGTGTCAATGAATAAGGAACACCCAACCTCCCCAGTGCCAGATGGCAGCTCACAAGCCGCCCGACATTACCTCCGGCACGCACATGCACTCGGACCAGCCAGTGTCATGCTGTGATGGTCTGACCCACTGCAGGGGGAGAGCCGATAAAGACAGACCCATATGTCAGCCCTCAGGGTTGCTATGACAATGCATTTCAGAGGCGTGGCATCCTTTATCAAGTCACTTCTATCATTTGCTCCAACAGTATTACACTAGGACGGCCGTGCACTCTTTACCTTTTCTTTGCTGGTATACATCCATTGTTTACAACTGTCATGTGACCTGCTGTAATTGGTCACATGGTACCGGCAGTGGGCCAGTACAGTGATCAGTTTTCGTGTGTCCGGTGGATGCAGCCGGTGACAGGATGCACGCGCGATCCAGGACGATGTCATGCGACATCCACCCAGATCGAAGAGAGGTGCCCTCTGTAAGGTTCTTAAAGAGTACCCCTTTATGTTTTAACTAGGATAAATTAGAAATAACATATTATGTATACCTACGTGCAAAAGAAACAGAAGAATGTGTAGATGGCATTTAACTTGATTTGATAAGGTTGTAACCTGCCATTAGCACAAACATAAACATAATACAAAAAGTGTTAGTTGACAGAAAAAAACAAGAACCTTGGCTGTAACAACTAGCTTTTTTATGGTATGTCATTGTGTACATATAATTATCTCCAGGCAGAATGCTATGTGTTGCTTGGCCTTAACATACTATTGCATTGTGTAAATATTGTGTCCTGCTGTAATTGGATGACCCGAAGAGGGGTTTCCCAATGATGTATAAATATGCTGTGTAACCAATAAACCATGGTAGTCAAGATTCACCATAATCCTGTGTGTGTCTTGATTATCCAATGCGCATCAAAAGGTTCTTCCACACACCCAATAGTCCAACCCGGGTACAGAGGAACACCACCAACCTTACAGCCGCCGGCTTCATTATGCCATAGGCCAGGCGGGAACAGATTTACAGATTGTTGATAGCTTGTAAAACCATTGCACTAAGTTGGTTATTTCCCAGGCCTCCCACTTGAAGAATGGCGGCTCCAGGTCAAAATTACACAATTTTGAAAGAACAGATCTACTGAAATGGGGGCACATACAACAAATTCCATAAACTTTGGGAGCCATGGCTAGGTATACCAGGCCTGGACCCCTTTTTGCTGGTCTCCTACATGTTGTTACAATGGTGATATAGTAGAGGAAAAGTGCATCAGTTGCACATGGCTGTGGATATTCCCCAAGTTTCTAAATTGCCTGGTGACATGGATAGCCCAGTCGATATTGCAGGGTATGATGAGTTAAAGATGTGGCCAGGTGGATAGACATTTGTTTGTAAATGTTTGCGGGTGAAGGGCCGTGTATGTTCTCAGTGAAATTGTTTGCTTCCAAATGTTTCCATCAATATGCTAAGCCCTTAGCATGATTACAAAAGGTTACTACTATATATGATTAGAGATATTGTAAGATCTTCTATACTGTTTCTCTGGACCAACATTTACGCTGCTGGTTTAAGGCTTAAATGTCACATGGTCGGAAGCTTATTTGTATATTGTGATCGCATGTGAATCGTGGTTGTGTTTTTTTTTTTTCTTTTGTATTGCGCATTTGTATAAACCCGAAAATTTCAGTAAAAAATTTTTTTTTATTTTTTTTCAAACCTCACTATCATGGGCAAGGCCAAAGAGCTGTCAAAGTACATCAAGATTGTAGACCTGCACATGGCTGGAATGGGCTACAAGACCAGCAGCAAAAAGCTTGGTGAGAAGGTGACAACTGGGATTATTTGCAAATGAATGAAATACAAAATAACCACCAATGGCCCTCCATTTGGAACTCCAAGCAAGATTTCGCCTCATGGGGTACATATGATCAGGAGAAAAGTGAGAGATCAGCCCAGAACTTCACGGGAGGCACTTGTCAATGATCTCAAGGCAGTTGGGAACACAGTCACCAAACAAACCATTGGTAACACTACGCCGCCATAGATTGAAATCATGCAAGGTCCCCCTCCTCAAGATGACACATGTACAGTCCCATCTGAAGTTTGCCAACGAACATCCAATTGATACAGAGAAGGATTGGCTGAAAGTGCTGTGGTCAGGTGAGACCAAAATTGAGCTTTTTGGCATTAACTCGACTCGCCGTGTTTGGAGGAAGAAAAATGCTGACTATGACCCTAAAGCCGTGTTTTTTTACCCCAGATCTTATATTTAAGAGCACCTGTCATGCTTTTTTCTATTACAAGGGATGATTACATTCCTTGTAATAGGAATAAAAGTGATAATTTTATTTTTATTTTTTTATTTCAGTGTTAAAAATTGTAAAATAAATAAAAATAAATCCGAAAACAAAACAAAATATATTTTTAAAGCGCCCTGTCACGACGAGCTTGCGCGCAGAAGCAAACGCATACGCGAGTAGCGCCCGCATATGAAAACGGTGTTCAAACCACACAAGTGAGGTATCGCCGCCATCGTTAGAGCGAGAGAAATAATTCTAGCCCTAGACCTCCTCTGTAACTCAAAAAATGCAACCTGTAGAATTTTTTAAACGTCGCCTATCGAGATTTTTAAGGGTAAAAGTTTGACGCCATGCCATGAGTGGGCGCAATTTTTAAGCGTGACATGTTGAGTATCATTTTACTCGGCATAACATTATCTTTCACAATTTATTGTTGTCTTATTTTTTAATTTAAAAAAGTGAATTTTTTCCAAAAAAAGTGTGCTTGTAAGACCGCTGCGCAAATACGGTGTGACAAAAAGTATTGCAATGACTGCCATTTTATTCTCTAGGGTGTTAGAAAAAAAATAATGTTTGGGGATTTTAAGTAATTTTATAGCAAAAAAATATGTTTTAGTCTCGTAAACACCGAATTTGAAAAACAGGCTCGGGGCTTAAGTGGTTAATATATTTGAATATATATATGTTTGTCCTATCTTTTGCAATCTGTCATTTGTTTTGAATTTTTGCATCCTTGATTTTCTTTTTACATATTCTGTTATATTCTTTGTAACATTTAAACGACACTAGCACTCCTTTATTTTTTTAAAAGCTCTTTTCTTATTGTTAATAGCTTTTTACCTTGACCGTGAGCCACATAGGTTTTATTTTTAGCCTTTTAAACTTATTGCCTATGGGAATATACTTTGCAGTGAGGTCCCAATTAGTCCTTTTTGAAGAATTCCCATTTTTGTTCTGTGCCCATCGATGCCAATATTCCCTCCCAGTTTAAGGCTCCATTCACATCTAGGCGTTTTGTCGCCTGAAGCCCGACGCTGCAGAAGCCTGTGATACGCTGGAGGGGCGAATTAACATTGTCGGCTATGGAGATGGTTCACATCTCCACGCCGAACGCCCAAACGCCCGTACGCCTGAAGCTTAAACAAGTCCCGGACCCTTTTTTTCAGGCGTATCGGGCGTACGGGCATAGCCGGCAATGTTAATTCACCTCTTCTGCAAAAAATCAATAGGCGTTTTGTCGCCGCAAATCGCGGGGACAAAACGCCTATTGATTTGTCGCCGCAATACCCTGCTGCAGCGTACGCCTAGGTCTGAATGGAGCCTAAGTCTTGGAGAGCAGCTCTTGTCCTTGGAAAATTTGCTCTCTTGAATGTATCTTTCCTGTATTTCTTGCTTACAGCGAACATCAAATTAAATCATGTTATGGTCACTGCTACCCAGGTGTTCCTTTATCTGAACATTAGTAATACGCTCTGCATGGTTTGCGATTACCAGGTCCAACAGAGCATCATTCCTAGTTGGGGCCTCAATAAACTGGACCATAAAATTGTCCTGTAATAGGTTAATACATTTTTGCCCTTTAACTGGTTATACGTCGGCACTTTAAAGATGGATGTCTCTGTAACGGCAGCAGCTGCTGCCACAACCGAGATATCTATCTCTTCAGTGGGCGGTCCTGCACACGATAATGGTGGTTTCTGCGGCGTATTCGCCGCAAAATCGTCGTTATCGGTGGCAGGAGAGGGGCCGCCGCTCTCCCGCGCCCTCTGCCGCTTACCGTAGCCGTCGGTAGCGGCGGAGGCGATCGGGTCCGCTCGGCTGCTGTGTGGGGATGCGAGTGAGGCCAACATGGCACCCACCTGTCCCCATAGCTCTGCTGGGCGGAAGTGACGTCAAAACGTGACATGTTGGGTATCATTTTACTCGGCGTAACATTATCTTTCACAATATGTAAAAAAAATTGGGCAAGATTTATTGTTGTCTTATTTTTTAATTTAAAAAAGTGTTTTTTTTCCAAAAAAAAGTGCCCTTGTAAGACCGCTGCGCAAATACGGTGTGACAAAAAGTATTGCAATGACTACCATTTTATTCTCTAGGGTGTTAGAAAAAAATATATAATGTTTGGGGGTTTTAAGTAATTTTATAGCAAAAAAAAATGTTTTAGTCTCGTAAACACCGAATCTGAAAAACAGGCTCGGGGCTTAAGTGGTTAACTGTCCCAGCAGTGCCATTACTCCAGTCAATTTCTTGGTAGTTAAAATTAGACATGTGCACAGAAATTTTTTTCGTTTTTTTTTTGTTCCGTTTTGTATGGTCCCGTCTGTTCGTTTCCGTTAGTTTTTCGTAAGACGCCCGTTTTCCCGTTCGTTCCCGTTCCTTTGCCGTACGACGCGATTTTTTCGTATTCCGATCGTTTCGTATTTCCTTTACCGTTTTATTTTCGTACATGCGGGATGATTCGTTATTCTGTTTAATTCATGTTCGTTTCTTGTTAGACAATAATTATCGTGAATTTTCGTCAATTTGCATTCTGTGTATCTTGAATGCTTTTCTTTTGTTAGTGTCAGTTGTATGTTCATTGTTCAATGACATCTATAACAAAAGAATTTCATTATGTATATTGAATGAATTCCTTTTTCTGTTATAGGTGTCATATCAACATACGAAAATAACAAAAGAAACAGGTTCAAATGCAAATCTTTTGTTTATGGGTTTTTTAATGGCCAGAGAGTTAGGCTGGCCACACATGATACAATTTTCTGTGCAATTTTCTTTAGATTTACCTTCAACTATGTAGTGCAAGGGCCCCATACACTTGGTCAGACTATTTTAACAACAAACATAAAAACTATCGTTTTCCAATCGTTCTCAGAAAATTCGTTCGTTTTTAAACTGCATCAGAAAACCATTTTTGGGTTCAGAAGTCTGGCCAACTGATCTCCCTTCAGATGAAAATCCACAGAAAAGTTTATTTGGCTTTACTGTACAAGTGTACTCACTATTCTGCACAAAAGAGAAGCTGCTTTCAGTCACTGAGGCTGGCCATACATGTTCAATTTTCTTGTACAATTTTCTTTTAGATTTACCAAAAAACATATATGAGGTCAAACTAAACAACACTTTCAATTGTATGCAATCAGGCAGGCCCTTGCACTACATAGTTGAAGGTAAATCTAAAGAAAATTGCACAGAAAATTGTATCATGTGTGGCCAGCCTAACTCTCTGGCCATTAAAAAACCCATAAACAAAAGATTTGCATTTGAACCTGTTTCTTTTGTTATTTTCGTATGTTGATATGACATCTATAACAAAAAATTTGCCTTCAGTATTTTGAATACACAGAAAAAAGAAAAAGGAATTCATTCAATATACATAATGAAATTCTTTTGTTATAGATGTCATTGAACAATGAACATACAACTGAAAACGAACACAAAACAGATTCAAACAAAATACACAATGCAAACCTCTTGATACAGATTTCATTTTCGTTATTTTGCCATTTTCGTTTTGTCGTTTTTTTCCCGTCGGATCGTTCGTTCGTATTTGCGGTCGTTCGTTATGCGGCTCATCCGTTATCCCGTCGTTTTCGTATTTTGGTGCTTTACCTTTTTCGTATGTACACATTATCCCGCGGGTACGAAAATGAACATTTTCGTACGAAAATAACATTCGTACGAACGGGAATGCACATATCTAGTTAAAATCCCCCATTTTCTCCTATCACCTTCCAGGACGGCACACCTGAGAGATGAGGGCTCCTCCCCACAGGAAACACAATCAATTGAGAGCTTGGTTTAAGTCCCCACCCTTCCCCTTGATCCCCAGTATTGATTGTGTTTCTCCCGAACACGGCGACATGTTTGTTTTGTTTGAAAGACCTAAAGACCGGGGAGGGTCGAATGGTACCCCTGTTGAGACAGGTTTTAGGGAGGCCGGGGAGGGCTGAACTAACCTGTAGGCTTTGGCCTTCTCACAGGTCGCTCCAGGCGTGCACCAGCGCTCTGAGCCGCAGGGAGGGCGAGCCATCGCTGTGATGCAAAAATACCGCCACTAAGCTTCTCCGGGCTTTTCCTAGGATAAAGCACTAAGCTCCAAGCCTCTTTCTGAACACGGCTGCATCGCAGGAAGTGTGTGGCGCCGCTGACACAGTGCAACCCGGAAGTGTTAGGACGCCGAGAGACAGCATGGAGAGTGGTGGGGAAGTGGTCGGCTTGCTGTACCAACCCCCCCAGCGGTAACAGCAGCTAGGACCCAGCCAACCTCCTCATAGAACAGGAAGATGGGAAGGCAAATGTGACTGCAGGCAGATACAGGTCGGGGATTGGTGAGTACAAACCCCTCTTGGAAAGGGAGGAGGAAAGGGAGTGAGAGGTCCTGGCTTTCAGGGGTCTGAGGTCCCGGGGCCAGCCAGAACAGGAACTAGATTTCACTTCTCACCTTACCCTTTCCCCTCCCCAGTACAAACCTGCAGTCTTAGGGGAAGACAGAGTAATGTTATGCATATGTGTTATATCTCTTATCTTACAGAATCCCCCCAGCAGAACCCAGGAGGCCCCAGATAAACAACCTCCTGCCGCTACAGGGCATAGCTCTTTTTAAAAAAAAATATGTGTGTACTGTAAGGATTAACTCCCACTCAAAGCCCTTTTGCTAAAAATGCATTAATAATTTAGCAGGGAAACGAGCTGCTGCAATGATAAGATATCTCTCATCTATACAGACGGAAAGGCCGGCAACAGTCAAAACTTTCCATGAAGCCGCCAGGCAGTCAGTAACCCAAGGTCTGACATAGAGGAGCTTATCCCTAGAGAAGGAACACCCCCCCCCCAAGCCTCTTCTGAATGGGATCTAGTGCCCTTCCCCCACATTCACAATCACTGAATGAATGAATGAAAACTTATATAGCGCTGCACATGCAAACTGAATCGCCTCTGGGCGCTTGTTGTTCCTGTCTCCTTTGATATCAAAAGAGAAGAGTCTTGACCTTTTTCCTGAATGCTAGGTGGTTCTCCTCCAATCGAATGTTGGTTGGTAAAGCGTTCCATAGTCTGGGACCTTGGATCGCGAATCTTCTTTCTCCTTTGGACTTGTAGTTGGCTTTCGGAACATGGAGCAGGTTTTGATTGGTGGATCGCGAAACGCTATTGGGGTTATGAGCTTTTATTTTTTCGCATAAATAAAGGGGGGCATTCCCATGGACACATCTATGCGTAAGACAGAGAGCTTTGAAAGCAATTCTGTCTTTAACTGGCAGCCAGTGAAGGGATCTCAGTGAAGGCGAGATGGATTCCCAGGGTTTTTTCCCAGTCACAAGTCTGGCGGCCGTGTTCTGAACGACTTGCAGACGAGCGATTTGGTACTTGGGAAGTCCGAGGTAAAGGGCATTTGCATAGTCCAGTCTGGAGTTAACAATTGCTCCCACCACGACCGCTAAATCTTCTTTGGGGATGAACCGAGTAAGTCTGCGTAGTAGGCGAAGCAGATGGTGAGATCCGCTGACTACTGACCCTATTTGTGCGTCCATTGTCATAAAGGAGTCAAAAATGACCCCTAGGCTTTTGACTTTGGTGCTAGGGGTGATGATTTTGCCCAGAATGGGCGGAGGTGTCCATGCTGTTGAAGGTTGATTCCTGCGCTTGGTGTGAAACAGGAGAGAAGTTCTGTTTTCGCTCCGTTGAGTTTAAGATAACTCTTTGTCATCCAGTCCTCTATCAAAGAGAGACATGTCTCTAGATTGAGGTGGTGATCCTTTCTGTTGCAGATGCGGAAATACAGTTGCGTGTCGTCTGCATATGAGTGGTAAAGCAGTTTATGGCTGCTGATAATCTCAAAAAGAGGACGAAGATAGATGTTAAACAGCACCGGTGACAGAGGCGATCCTTGAGGGACTCCGCATGATACAGTGCGTTTCTCAGACGTAAAAGGTCCTAACTTCACTGTTTGCGATCGGTTTTCCAGAAAAGAGGAGAACCAAGATAAATCGCCTTCTGCGACTCTGGCTACTTTAGCAAGCCGAGTCAGTAACAGTTTGTGGTCTACAGTGTCGAAAGCTGCACTTAGGTCCAACAGAACTAGAAGACAAGATTCTCCTTCGTCTGCGGCCTCGAGAACATCGTACCATATTTTGAGCAGCGCGGTTTCAGTCCCGTGTCCGGGACGGAACCCTGATTGCAATGGGTCAAGTAGCTTGTGGGTATCTAGATGCTGTTGCAGCTGTTGTACCACTACTTTTTCCATTACCTTTGAGAGTACATTGAGGCTTGTTATGGTGACGGCGGTGAAGTGGGTCCTTGGGGTCCAGGGAGGGTTTCTTCAGGATGGGTTGGATTATACCCTCTTTCAACTGTGAGGGCACTATGCCCTCCAAGAAAGACTGGTTGATAAGCTGCGTGATGGGAGGAGCCAGGATGTAGGTGCATTCCTTCAGCAGTTTTGTGGAGATAATGTCATTTGGCGCTGTGCCAGGGGGTGAGGGGTGAAGGTGGGGGGGGGCACCACAGGATAAGCTCGCACAGGGCACCTGAACACCTAAGGCCGGCCCTGCCTCCGCTCTCCGGTGTCCGCCTGACAGTCCAGCACCGAGTCCGCTCTCTGCTCTCCCTCTGCTCTATAGTGGCCATGTGCAGCAGCACAGCCCCCCCGCTCTTCTGGCCATGTCACTGGAGCTGAGCACATGTATGCAACATGGAATATCGCATGGCGCCTGGCGGTGGCTCTCCGGGCTTGGGACAGGTGGAGCCTGGAAGAGGCACCGAACACAGAAGCAGCAGGCAGGTACAGCAGCAGAGTTGGTATGAGCAAGGAGCAGGCAGCAATCACAGGGTCCCCGTTCTTGTTGTCGGAAGTTTGCTGAGTCCAAGACCGTTACCTGGTGACACTGGTGTGGTAAGTAAAAACTGTGGCTTTCTCTCTGAGTTAATGAGACTGTATATGTGATGACAATGACATAGAATTTTAAAATGTGTGTCTGTATGTATATTGACTGATCTGCCAAATGCCCCCCGAGGCGGCATTGATGGGTGCTGGTGAAATGGAATTTGATGGGTGCTGGTGAAGCGGCATATATTTAATCGGCCATGGTAAGGTTGCATTTGATCGGCGTTGGTGAGGTTGCATTTAATAAGCGTAAGTTATATTTTGAGTTTTAATTACATTATTTTAATAGTCGTGAACTAAAGTGGGCTGGTCTAAGGCATTAAACTCCAGGGCTGAAAATGAGTCCCAGCTCGGTATGTATCCTTCATGTCACCCCCTTGGACGAACTGGATGTGATTAACCAATATTGGTCTTTTACTCCTATAGAATTAATTCCCTGTAGTAGGGATCTGCTTAACATAACACTTTTTGGTACCAAGAGGTACTCATTGGTGCTTGGAGTGGATTATGATCTCAAACACTGGATATTTATGAAATGCTATATTTATTGGCTCATAACACTCACTTCTTAACCTGAAAGTAGAGGATAAACTGTGCCTGCGTGTTATATGCAGGGGGCTGTGGAAAGTTTTCTCCCCAGAAACTTTCCTATTAAAGTTAGGGGACGTGTTATACAACGATAAATGCGATAGTTACTCTCAGTTCTTACCAGGCTCCTTTCTGCGTAGTGTTAATGGATCTACCCGCAGGGTTATAAGGAGCCTGGGGATATAGAACACTTTCACATCTGACATGTCAGCATTCAGATGGGAAGAAAACCAGAAGTTGGGTATGCCTGGTTACATAACAGAGCCTGGGGAATGCCCAGGGGGAGACCGGGTCTACTTGCCGACCAGCTTGCAGAGCAGCCGGTTGACCTGCCTAACGGTGTGCATTGGAGACCAGGGGTTTTGTCTGCAGGCGCATGCGTGAGCCGTGCCAAGGCACCCTGTGATCTGTGGTCCTGGCACTAAACAATGAGTGTCCCGCAATGGAGGCACATGCATTCTGATGAATGGATGGGGGCAGGTGGACTGAAGGGGAGCCACCTCTCCTTGAAGGTGCAGGAGCACACCAAACTCCCTGCTTGGTTACATACCTGTCCAGTCCTTTAAGCCCAGGGAATCAGCTTCCCTTAATCTATTATCCTTTTCCTTTTCACAATGGCTATGGCAAACAAAAAGGGGATCCACAAGGATTGTCCGTCAGGAGGACTTTTTCTAAACCATTCTCCTGACAGAAATGTAGGGAGCGGGGGAACATAAAGGCACTCACATGTAGCCAACATCCGAAATAATTGAATCAAAATAGAAAAATACTACATAGGGTAGTAGGAAGGCGGACTTTGTCAGGCAATCACAGGGACATGAGAGTTAAGAAAAAATTCTAAGTTTAATTACATATCATAAAATCCAAAAAATAAAAATAAACAAGAGATAAACAAAAACAGAGTATACAGAATATACACAAGCAATATTAGCTTTCATCTCGCCTACGCGTTTCGCCTAGCGGCTTCTTCAGGGCGAGTTTGAGAGAGGGCTGATAGTAAACAATTGCTAGTTTCATACATCTGAAAAAAGAAAAAATACATAAACAAAGACATTTTTTAGAAAAACACAGAGTCAGTAAGCGACAAGGGATCCCCAAAAAAACAATACCAAGTGAATTGCTCTCCATCCAATTGTATCGAAGATGAAGAAATAAGTGTAGGTCCGTATGGCTTGTAAGAGCTCAATGCGGCTGAAACATAAAAAGAAAAAAGGAAAAAGCAGAAAAGGTGTCATACATGTTTATATTCTGCTGTGAATTTATAGATGGCAGACTACAAATGAGGATTTACCAAAAAATGCCTACCCAAATAGACGGAAAAAGTATCCTATGGTTGGCAGCAAATCATCATATATAAAGATGAACGAGTTTATTCTACAACAGAAGATAGAGCGAAAATTCATAAATAAATATATATGAACCGCCTGGTATATACATTTGTAAGGACTTCAAAGGGTGTCTGTTTACCTGAAATAAAGTCAGAAACCAAAAAAAGTCCTTACAAATGTATATACCAGGCGGTTCATATATATTTATTTATGAATTTTCGCTCTATCTTCTGTTGTAGAATACACTCGTTCATCTTTATATATGATGATTTGCTGCCAACCATAGGATACTTTTTCCGTCTATTTGGGTAGGCATTTTTTGGTAAATCCTCATTTGTAGTCTGCCATCTATAAATTCACAGCAGAATATAAACATGTATGACACCTTTTCTGCTTTTTCCTTTTTTCTTTTTATGTTTCAGCCGCATTGAGCTCTTACAAGCCATACGGACCTACACTTATTTCTTCATCTTCGATACAATTGGATGGAGAGCAATTCACTTGGTATTGTTTTTTGGAGATCCCTTGTCGCTTACTGACTCTCAGTGTTTTTCTAAAAAATTTCTTTGTTTATGTATTTTTTCTTTTTTCAGATGTATGAAACTAGCAATTGTTTACTATCAGCCCTCTCTCAAACTCGCCCTGAAGAAGCCGCTAGGCGAAATGCGTAGGCGAGATGAAAGCTAATATTGCTTGTGTATATTCTGTATACTCTGTTTTTGTTTATCTCTTGTTTATTTTTCTTTTTTGGATTTTATGATATGTAATTAAACTTAGAATTTTTTCTTAACTCTCATGTCCCTGTGATTGCCTGACAAAGTCCGCCTTCCTACTACCCTATGTAGTATTTTTCTATTTTGATTCTCCTGACAGACTAGTGGTTTAAAAACAGATGTTCTTTGTTGACCAAAGTAGTTCCTTGTTTCACAGAACAAATCTCTGATTAATCTTTTTGGTGGTCCTATGCAGCAGTTGCAGACATTGACCACGATTGCTAGAATGTTGGCACAGTCAATTTCTATCTTAAAAAATTCACAGGCTCTCAGATTTTGGGCCACATTCACATAGAATCGGCGGCGGCGTAGCGTATGCAATTTTACACTACGCCGCCGCAATTTACTGGAGCAAGTGCCGTATTCACAAAGCACTTGCTCCGTAATTTGCGGCTGCGTAGTGTAAATGGCCCGACGTAAGGCTGCGTAATTCAAAGGGGGCGGCTTGTATTTAAATTAAGCACTCCCCCGCGCCGATCGAACTGCGCGTGCGCCGGCCGTAAAAAATAGCCCAGTGCGCATGCTCCAGATCACGTCGGAAAATGTCAATGAAGCCGACGTGAGTGTCATTTATGTAAAGCCCTATTCGCGAACGACTTAGTAAAACGACGTAAACAACTGAAAAAGACAACGCTGTCCCGACGCCATACTTAACATGGCATACGACGGACCTTCGCAAACTTGCCCCTCATATAGCAGGGGTAAGTTTACGCTTACGAAAACGACGACGAGGCGGCGCAAAAACATTCGGGAATCGGCGTATCAGGCTCATTTGCATAGTCAAATGAGAAATCTACGTAAACGCCACCTAGCGGCCGGCGTAACATTACATTTAAGATCCGAAGGTGTAAGTGACTTACGCCAGTCGGATCTTAGCGTAAATCCGGCGTATCATGTTTTCTGGATAGAAAACAATGATACGCCGGCGGGAAATTCAAATTACGCCGGTGTATCTGTAGATACACCGGCGTAATTCTTTTGTGAATCTGGCCCCCAATCTTTAAGAGACCCTGTTTTCGAAGAGAAGGCAGGGGCATAGGTGGAGCAGACCTGCAGGTCAGTTACATGATCCAGCTAGAATACCTTCATCACACACTAGGGAGTGGAGGTTAAAAAAAAAAAATTCAAGTCAGAATCTGACATGTAGCAGAAAGGCCTTGCAGGCAATGGTCCCACCCTAAAGTAGGGCTGTTGGTTCCTTTATTATCCTCTCAGGTGTGCCGTCCTGGAAGGTGATAGGAGAAAAGCTACGTTAGACTTACCGGTAACGGTATTTCTACGAACCTTCCAGGACGGCAGGCCTACTTCCCGCCCTATGTGAAGGGAAAGATAAGCTAAGCGCTAGGTGGTAAGTACCTAAGTGGAACGATGTCCTTTGTGAACCAGTTCAGGATTACTTTATTACATACTGGGGATCAAGGGGAAGGGTGGGGACTTATAACAAGCTGTCAATTGATTGTGTTTCCTGTGGGGAGGAGCCTTCATCTCTCAGGTGTGCCGTCCTGGAAAGTTCGTAGAAATACCGTTACCGGTAAGTCTAACGTAGGTTATTATCACCGCCCCAGCCCTTTCCATCTGTGCAAGGACCTTTGTCTTTGTGAGAATAGATGTACACAGCCCAGCTAGGGATTGAGCCTGCAAGAGTGCCCCTATAGCATGTGGATTGTTAAAGGGGCATGCACATGAGAGGAGGAGGAAAGAGCACTGGTGGGAGGACTAGAGAAGAGGAGGATCAGGGCAGCTCTGGGCAAAACCATTACACAGAGCAGGTAAGTATAACATAAAAATGTAGTTATCCTTTAATAATTATCTGCAGGTATATTGTATAAAACACACACTGAAAAAGAAAACCATACACAACTCAAACTGGTTGACAAAGCTGAGGGTTTATTCCACCAGTCATATTCCAAGTTTGTTTTATATCTATAATGCAAACATTTAAAAACGGGATTATATGAGCAATAAAACTACTTCTGCAATTCTCCTATAACCTGCTTTAAAAATACATATTATATGATTGTAGACATATAGCAAGAAAAAAAAAAAGACTTTGAAAAAACAACACCCTATAAATAATCTGCATGTAAAGTGTAACACAATCCAAGTAAAGATTTTACAGGTTATGCAAGAATTATCATGGTTTATTAAATTAACACCGTAGAGCAGGGGTGCTGAACCTGAGGCCTGCAACCTCAAATCAGGTAAGCGCCATGCCCATGGTCTGGGATGGTAGGTCGACAAGACCAGCTCACGATCAACAAGTTGTCGGCCCGCCAGCAGCGGAGGAAGCAGGTGGCCACAGTGGGAGCAGCATAAGTCCATGCTTCCTCTGTAGCGCTGGCTCCTGTCCCAGGTGCAGTGCTACTAACTGCACTTTATACCACTTTATAGCATCCTGAAGAGCGATGCCAGCAGAAGCTGGAAGAGGGTATTAAACATCACATACACTGCACTTTTGCAATGGGCATATTAGCAAAAAAATAAAAGGGGGGTTATTAGGCTTTTATTTTGATCCGCAGTGCACCTGTGTTTTTCCTGTGGGTTAGCTGTACTGAGCTCAGACTTCTATTATACCCTGAGGGTTTGGTGTGCTTTCCAAAAGTGCGCAACACCCACAAGATGTAATAGAAGTCTATGGCCCAGTGCAGCTAAACCGCAGGTACACTGCGATGAACCCGTGGTTCAGGTAAACTGCAGTGCATCTGTGTAAAAGCCTTCTAGAGGGCTCAGGACAAAGGGCTGGTTTAAATTTGCGGTTTGGGGAGCAGTAAAGCCCCATAGTTTGCTGTGGCTTGCGACTGGTTACCAAATCACGATTTCAAAGTCGCACATCAGTGCGATTTGCACTGCCTATTTATCTGCAGGTTGCGACTTCATTTAACAGAAGTCAATGCAAGTCGCAATGAAATCAGTACAAAAGTAGTGCAGGAACCATTTTCATTATCAGTGCGACATGAGTTGTGGCGATATCCACGGTTCCACTGCCGACAATAGGGGTGCAACTTGTCATGCGATTTGGAACTATCAAATGGCACGACAGAGTGCACCGGGCTTAGATTGTAAAACATAACATTACTGCTAGATTAAAATGGAGTGGATGAACTTTGAATTTTCACTAATGTTTTTGTACTAGAGCAAAATATTAAAAGCGTTGTTGCCTACAGCAGATTTTTTTTTAAACCCATACACTATGTTCCTCTGAACTAATTTTTACATGAGCTCCAGACTTCAATTTTATTATGTCAGCAAAAACATCTCTGGTTGCAGAACACTAGGTCAGAGGAGCTGAAGCTTTACCTACTGAATGCAATTGCTGATTAATGCCATGTACACACGATCCGAAAATCAGAAGACGGATCCGACGACTTTTTTCTCTTACTGGTAGCAAGTAGAAATTGACTAGGTTACTAAGGTCACAAAAATTCTCTTATGATGTCATATGTTGTAATGTATTTGTGTTGTATTTTCAGATGACAACTGTAATGACTAAATGAAAATCATACGATCTAGTATCGTACAAGGAGCATTTTCATGCTTGTCCGATTGAATAATACCAGATGAACTGTCGTGATCGGCTCTCGAAAACTCTGTACCAACGATCCGATTATGGTATGAACGCGTCAAAAGCGGTATTTTTAGTCAGTTTTTCGGATTTTGTGCACGGGCCATTAGTTACTAGTATGTAGTCTATTCTCCAGGGAATAGCTATTTCTAAGTGTGTTCTCAATATATTTTTGTTTAGATAAATAACACAATGTAAATCTAATGCAAATATATTTTATAATTATTTTTATATATTTATCTATGTAATTGTATACTGAGACAGCCATCTCTGCCTATTATATGCTTTCGCTGCTTTACAGTGCTACATAATGGCTGTGATTTACGGTTTGTTCTCATAATGCAAGCTAGGGAGGCAGACAACTTAGACCGGGTTCACATTGGTGCACTGTGTTTTGGCTGAAGTACGGGTATATGGTCGATCTATGTGCATTTGTAGCCGCAATTCCATTGATTTCTATTAAAGCGGATGTCCGCCAATTTTTTTTTTAATTAAAAGCCAGCAGTTACAAATACTGCAGCTGCTGACTTTTAATATTAGCACACTTACCTGTCCTGGAGTCCAGCGCCGTCCGCAGCAGAGGAGGAGCGATCGCTCGTCACTCTGCTGCCCCCACCACCATCCTCGGTGAGGGAACCAGGAAGTGAAGCGCTCCGGCTTCACTGCCCGGTTCCCTACAGCGCATGCACAAGTCGTGCTGCGCCATGCTGACTGGTTCCCGCTGTGTTCTGGGAGCTGTATTTCCCAGAACACAACGGGGGGGGGGGCGGGTAATGAGATCTGACGACCTGCCCACAGACTGTGTGGCCGAAAGTGGGTGCAAATACCTGTCTTTAGACAGGTATCTGCACCCCTCTCCCCCTCCCCCCTGAAAGGTGTGAAATGCGACACCGGAGGGGGGGAGGGTTCTGATAAACGGATGTTCCACTTTAGGGTGGAGCTCCGCTTTAAGACTTGTGTTTTTGCCACATTTTCTGAAAGTGCACCAGACCTAATGGAAGTCAATATCACTATGGCTACAAAAGCATGTACACTGCACATACACCTGTGCTGCTGACAAAAATGCAGTGAACCAGTGTGAACCCAGACTTATTGTGCTACCTGTGTGGTTGATAGCTTACCATCTGTTGAAGTGTATGTAAAACCTAAAAAAATCATTTTTTTCCTCCCGTTTGATTTTCAAATATACCATTAAAAGCACGGTTACATCTGCTGGATAAGTGCAAAAAATACCTCTGGAATCTCCAGAAATCTTAATAGCTGCTAACTTACTGTGTATAACATGGATGGACTTTGAAACAGACTAACTATGAAACATTTATTCTTAAAAGCAAATCAAAAAAATTCCTTTGAAAATTTAAATTAAATCAATATATTATAAATTAATAATTATTATTATTATAGGTATAAGTAAGAAAGTCTGGCAAATTAACCCCCTCAAAAGGCGGAAAGGATTCTGGGTAAATGCCAATATCTCACCAATTCCTTTTAGAAGAGGGATATTGTGATCTAGTGGCTGAAGTCTTCTTGTACATTCTTGGCCATTCACATGGTAAACTGAAATAGCCAGCACCATACTGCTGAGGCATGGGGACTGAAACGGGGATGTTTTCACAGCAGTGCTGCACATTCAGGGCCAGATTCCTGGAGAATTGCCGCTGGCGTAGCGTAAGCCATTTACACTAAGCCTCCGCAATTTAACAGAGCAAGTGCCGTATACCCAAAGCACTTGCTCCGTAAATTGCGGCGGCGTAGTGTAAATGGCTCTGCGTATCCCCGCGTAATTTAAAGGGGGCGGCTTGTATTTAAATTAAGCGCACCCCTGCGTCGATTGAACTGCGCATGCGCCGGCCTCAAAAATAGCCCAGTGCGCATGCTCCAGCTCACGTCGGAAAAAGTGAATGAAACCGGCGTGAGCGTCGTTTACGTAAATCCCTATTCGCAAACGACTTAGTAAAACAACGTAAACGACGGAAAAAGACGACGCTGACCCGACGCCATACTTAACATGGCATACGACGGAACTTCGTAAGGTTACCCCTCATATAGCAGGGGTAGCCTTACGCGTACGTAAACAACGTAAACTCCGACGGGGCGGCGTAAAAACGTTTGGGAATCGTCGGATTAGGCTCATTTGCATAGACAAATGAGAAATCAACGTAAAGGCCACCTAGCGGCCAGCGATGTAATTACATCTCCGATCCGACGGTGTAATTGTTTTTACAGCTGTCGGATCTTCACTGTATCTATGCGTAAGTGATTCTAGGAATCACCCGCATAGATACCCAGTAAAAAAAAAGAGAGATACGACGGTGTTTCCTACGAAACGCCGGCGTATCTCTTTTGAGAATCTGGCCCACAGTATGTAACTATGTCACACTTTGGACATCAAAAATGCAGCCATTTCATCTGAGGGAAATCCTGAAAACTTGACCTGTTGGTGTGCCTTGAGGACTGGAGTTGAAAAACACTGTCATAAAGAATGGACTGTGAATACACAAATGAAAGGAAAACCAGACGTGCATTCTCTCCCAACCCCCCCCCCCCCCCCTATTTACCGCAGTGTACTGCAATGCAAGGTATGTGTGACGAGTTGTGGTACACCGCAGTGCAGGTCCAACGACATCTACTGTATTTGTGTGCTGGGAGTGCCATTTTAAATAAATATCAATGCAACTTAGAGTGCTTTGTTAATGTGCACTCAGAAGCATTACTGCAAGGGAACATTGTGAAGGCAACCTAAAAGTCCAGAAGGTGAGGGATTCACACAAAGGCTTGCCATGAAAATAGAGGCGTTTACCCAGAAGTCCTTTCTGCTATTCAATAGGTTTATCTGCATATATTTCTTGTCAAATATATCTTTATTGGAATATGAAATAGGCGGTATACAAAAAATATAAGGAATATTAAACTAAAGAAAAACAAAGAGAGTACAAATATGCAATTGTAGAAATAAAGAAACTTAGCAGTGTTGAGAGGAGTTCTAACATGAAATAACATTCCTCTTGTGAAAACCATTAGGGCGTACTTTACGGTTTTGCCATATAAGATTGGTACAGTGAAGTAATGAACGGATCAAAGGAGATGTTTCCTTTTATATTCAGTTCGTACCTTAATGTCTAGTAGATTATACGATAAAGTTAACTGAGGCATCTATATAAAATATCTGCCCATGAGTTACTAACAGTTCATACCAACTTACAAGAAAAAGAAAAACTCCTTAATAGAGTAAAAATTGTAACATCAAGAATAAAAAAAAAAAAAAAGAAAAAAGAGAAATAAAGCATGAAGGGAGGGGATTGGGGGAGGGGTGTCTGCAGGACCGGACAGGGAAATCCCACCAACCGCCAAGATGGTTCAATTGCCGTTTCGATGGGTGGGCTACCATGGCAACAATACATCTTTATTAAAAGCTTTCAGTGTTGTGTATGTAATCCAGGGCGTCCAAATTTGTTCAAACCTGGTGATCATGTCATTTTCTATTGCCGTCATTTTGGCATATAACATCGCGTTACTCATTCTGTTGATTGTTTCATTCACTGGAATGCTCGAGGTTTTCCATGCCTTCGCTATGGTCTGCTTTGCTGCCGTAAGAAGCTGCTTAATCAGGTTAAATTGTATATGCGACAAGATACTGGGTTTTAGGTTGAGCAATGCCAGTTTGGGGTCTAATGGTATTTTTTTATTAGTTAAAGTATGTGCTATTTGAAAAATTTCGGACCAAAATGATTGGGCTTTTGGACATGACCACCAAGTGTGAAAGTATGTTCCGCTCTCTGTACAGCCTCTGAAACACAGGTCTGAATGATTTTGTGAAAATTTAGCTATTTTTGCCGGCACCAAGTACCATCTTGAAAGCACTTTATAGTTTGTCTCAGAGGCTGATACATTAATTGAAGCAGTTTTGGTATTGAGCCAAATTTGATTCAATTCTGCGGGGGTCAATTCTGCACCAAGGTCCTCCTCCCATTTACTAACATATGGTAGTTTCCAAGAGTCAGATTGTGTTTGCAGCTGGGCGTATAGGGTGGAAATCACACTTCTGGCGTGTGGATTGTCCTTACATATGTTTTCAAAACTGGAGTATATGATGGGTGAAATTGGTGTATTTACTGGTGGGAGAAAGAAATTTTTATTTGCAGGTATCTAAAAAGTTCACCATGTGGTATACCATGTGAATCACAGAGTGACGGGAAGGGGACAATGGAGTTGGAGTTAAAAAACTGGAACTTTTGAGTACAGTCTCTCTTTATCCATTCTTTGAATGTGTTAGGGAAGACCCAGGCGGGGTAGAAATCTGGGTTTTTAATAAAAGACAGCAGAGGGCAATGTGGAGATTGTAGGTTTTTCTTTACCTTGATCTTGTCCCAGAGGGTAAGTGAGTGTTTGGTGATAGGGTTGCTAATATTTTTACGAGATTTGGGGGAGATCCACAGTAAGTTGGATATTGAGATGGGATCACAATCTAAAGCTTCAATTGAAACCCAAAGGGGAATTTCACATTTAGCGTGATATTTTGTCAGAGTCGCCAATTGGGCCGCTTGGTAATATTTTGTGAAGTTGGGGTACCCAATCCCGCCGTTGGTTTTGGGGAGTTCCAAGACTTGTGGTTTGATTCTGGGTCGGGAGGGACCCCAAATAAAGGAAGAGATCCGTTTTTGGATTATTCTCATGTAGTATGCCGGAATTGGTATAGGGAGTACTCTAAAAAGGTATAGGAGCTTCGGCAATATTGTCATTTTTACTGCGTTTAATTTCCCAAACCACGACAGGGGAAGTTGCGTCCAAGATTTCAGTAGACTTGATATATGTTTTAACAGTATGGGGTAATTATACGAGAATAGGTCTGCTATTTCTGCTGTTAGGTGGATTCCTAAATAGGGGATGCTTTTCCCGGGCCAGTTAAAGGGGAGTCCAGATTTGGTAGCTGTTAATTCTGTGTCCGATAATGAAATGTTTAGGGCAAGACGTTTTTTAGGATTAATTGCTAAACCTGATATAGTTGCGAAATTATTCAGAATTGGGATGAGGTTAGGGCTGGACACTTGGGGGGAGGATAAGAAAAGTAAGATGTCATCCGCGTAGAGGCATAATTTATGTTTAAACCCACCCAATTCTATGCCTAATATCTTAGGGTCCAATCTAATTCTTTGGGCTAGGGGTTCTATCAGGAGGGCTAACAGCAAAGGAGATAGGGGACAGCCTTGTCTTGTTCCTCTCTGGACTGCAAACGTATCAGATTTGTAACCTGCATATTTGACGTAAGCTTTTGGATTGTTGTACAGTGCCATAACCCAATTTCTAAAATTTGGACCGAAGCCCCAATTCTGTAAGGTATATTCCATGTAGGACCACGAGACGGAATCAAAGGCCTGTTTGATGTCCAGAGATATGAAGCAGGCTGGGATTTTCCTCGCCTTGGCTGAATGAGCAAGCAAGCATGCCCTCCGAATATTATCCCCTGCCTGTCTAGTGGGCATGAAACCCACCTGGTCCCGGTGAATCAATGATCCTATAATCTTGTTTAGGCGGCTGGCTAGAATTTTACCTAAGAGTTTAATATCCGTGTTCAACATGGATATAGGGCGGAAATTTTCGCTAAGGGTGGAGTCAGAGTGTGGTTTTGGGATCATGCAGATCGTGGCTGTTAGTGATTCCTGCCTGAAGGAGTTTGATTTTAAGAGGTCGTTGTATGCATCTGCTAAAGTGGGGGAGATTATGCTAGTGAAGGTTTTGTAGTATCTGGCTGAAAACCCGTCGGGAACTGGTCTTTTATTTAACTTAAGTTCTTTTATAGCTCCCATGACGTCATCGTGTGTTATTGGTTTCTCTAATTCTGTTCTTTGGGCTCCTGTCACTTGCGGGAGTTGTAATTGTGAAAAAAAGGAGTCAGTTTCCGATTTATTAAAGGTATTTGATTCCGAAAGTAATTTATCTGCATATATTTCAAATGAAGCATTGCCCAGAGTCTCCCTTCTTGTATTAGAAAAGCAGAATTAAAACCTGTAAAAAAAATAAAAAAGTAGGTCATATGATCAGCAGTTTGCCACTAAAGCTTGAAAAAGTTGAAGGCTATAAGGCTTCGTAGCTTCCTAATTTTTAGAATGTCTTGGGGACTCCAGAGTTGAGACCTTTGCAATGGCTTACTGGCTTCACCCCCATTCACAGTCAAGATAAAGCCAGGCTAAACCTGGCCATAGATGGGTCAGTTTTTTTTTTGTTTTTTTTTCATTCAACCAGTGGGTTAATGGGAAAAAACTGACCCAATTCCCCCATCCACATATTCAAGATGGATGGAGGAACTCTCCTTACGGTGTCATTGTATTCCGACGGGAAAACTTCCCTGCTGTCATAACACACAGATCAGGGCTGCAGCCTAGTGCATCAATCGACTTGTCAGATTTTTGGAATGCGATTACTCCCTGCGATTACTCCCTGCAGCTATAGCTACTAGAAGTAATCATTGTGGTGTCCCGGCAGGAACGGCTCCCCACCGGGAGAACACAATCAAAACTGACTGTTGATGGGGAAATTGAGAGCTTATGCAATGGTTGCAGGAAAAACAAAAATTAATGGCTTTTTCCTTAAACTGGCTGTACAGATAGTAAAGAATTGTTGAAGTTGGTGTTTCACAAGAGTCTGCAAACTGCTGAATCTATTAACAAGCTTGGTTCTGGGCTTCTGCTGATCTTCATTATGGTTCTCTTTATCACACTTGCCGTTGTTCAGTGGAGACATTGGCTTGAGCTCCATCAGTGGAGACATTGGCTTGAGCTCCATCAGTGGAGACATTGGCTTGAGCTCCATCAGTGGAGACATTGGCTTGAGCTCCATCAGTGGAGACATTGGCTTGAGCTCTATCCTCCTCCTGAAACAGAGATGTATCAAGTTTATTTTAGTCAGGGAAAGAAAGGATGGAAAGTGGTAAAGGCTATAAACTGATATGAACACAAGTTGCAATGCTACAACTACAAAAAATAAATTTAAACAGGAATTCTATTCTGACATGCCAATATAAGAGTCTGAAAATGCCACTGGACTGTATCAATCTAATCTACAGTATTTATGAAGTCTTATGTTGGCCATCAATTAATGCAGAATGTTTGGAGCTAAAAGTGTATGAAAACCCTTTGAACTTATACATACTTTTATGTATTCATCTGTTTACAAAGTGCAAAAACCCTGTTGATCTTGTCAGATATTCAGAGATAACAATTCCTGTGCTTTGTGAGTTATTGCCATATTCTTTTTGACGCTTGCCGTGTGTGTGTGTGTATGTATGATATATATATATATATATATATATATATATATATATAATTTTATTACATCCTTTCATGTGACAACACTGAAGAAATTACACTTTGCTACAATGTAAAGTAGTGAGTGTACAGTTTGTATAACAGTGTAAATTTGCTGTCCCCTCAAAATAACTCAACACATTAACAAATGCCATTAAGGCATCTGCAGGGCGGCGAGCGCAGCTCGCTCTGTGAT
This sequence comes from Rana kukunoris, assembly GCA_029574335.1. Lineage (NCBI taxonomy): Eukaryota > Metazoa > Chordata > Amphibia > Anura > Ranidae > Rana > Rana kukunoris. The sequence continues at coordinate 132,334,709 of CM056060.1, read as the reverse complement.
CAGCGCGTCTATGAGACTATCGGCGCCCACCAGTGCAGCCCATCAGTGCCGCCTCATCAGCGCATATCAATGAAGGAGAAAAATTACCAGTTTGCAAAAAAAAATTAACAAAATATAAAACGTGATTTTTGTTTCAAAATTATCCATCTTTTGTCATTAGTTTAGCAAAAAATAAAAACCCCAGAGGTGATCAAATACCATCAAAAGAAAGCTCTATTTGTGTGATTTTTTTTTTTATAAAAATGTCATTTGGGTACAGTGCTGTATGACTGTGCAATTGTCCTTCAAAGTGCATCAGGGCCAAAAGCTGAAAATTGGTCCGGGCAGGAGGGGATTTTAAGTGCCCAGTAAGCAAGTGGTTAAAGCATGTTATATGACACAGTGCTTGTCCTGTGTCATTTGGCCCTCTGAAACACCTAATGAAAAAAACTGTCTGATTCTGACAGTTTCTCCCCACACCTCTGTAAACTGACCACTGTGTATAATGGTTGCTGAGACCAGACACCATGGTCAGTTTATGTGTCTACATCATCAGCAGCCTGCTATCCGCTTCTGTGTGCCCCCCCCCCCTTGCTTCTCTCATAACACTAACCTGTATACGCCATGAGCACTGCCTCCTATTGCAGTGTCCCCTTCTGTGAATGATTTATAAATGCTGTAAATGCCTCATTTAAGAGCAGAGATTGCGATCACATGACCAGCCAGCTCTCTCCTCCCCTCCAGACTGACATCAGCAGAGGAATCTCAGCCCCGCCCGTTGCATCTCTCAGAGGAGTAAAGGAGAAAGCTGGCCAGTCATGTGATTGCAATCTCGACAGTGAAATTAGGTATTTGCGGCATTAATCTTTATAAATCACACACAGAGGGGGATATAACAATTGGAGGCAGTGCTGATGGTGTATACAGGTTAGAGTGGCTTAACAACCACTTTACTGTCTAAACTGCTGGCAACAAAAGTGAAAATGTCCAAATTGGGGTCAATTAGCCATTTTTCTTCCCCAGTGTCATGTGACTCATTAGTGTTACAATGTCTCAGGTGTGAATGGGGAGCAGGTGTGTTAAATTTGGTGTTATCGCTCTCACTCTTTTATACTGGTCACTAGAAGTTCAACATGGCACCTCATGGCAAAGAACTCTTTGTGGATCTGGAAAAAATTATTGTTGCTCTACATAAAGATGGCCTAGGCTATGAGAAGATTGTCAAGACCCTGAAACTGAGCTGCAGTACGGTGGCCAAGACCATACAGTGTTTTAACAGGACAGGTTCCACCATGGCCGACCAAAGAATTTGAGTGCATGTGCTCAGTGTCATATCCGGAGGTTGTCTTTGGGAAATAGATGTTTAAGTGCTGCAGAGGTTGAAGGGGTGGGGGGGTCAGGCTGTCAGTGCTCAGATCATACGGCGCACACTGCATCAAATTAGTCTGCATGTCTGTCATCCTGGACGATGATGCACAAGAAAACCTGCAAACAGTTTGCTGCAGACAAGCAGACTATGGACATTGATTACTGGAACCACGTTCTGTGGTCTGATGAGACAAAGATAAACTTATTTGGTTCAGATGGTGTCAAGTGTGTGTGGTGAAAAAAAATAAAAAAAAATAAACAGTTGGCATTTTAAATGAGATCATGGCCAGTAGGGAACATGTACCCCCCCTTCCCAGTCTGATGAAAAAATTCAATAAAGTATAGAGGGAGAGGGGAAAGGAATACTAAGCACAGGTTTGGGACTTGATATGGAGTACACAGTTTGGGGAAAAACAGTCATCAATATAATTGTGAATATAAATATTTAATTAGGTACAGGTAAACAATAATTACATAAAATTGATGGTAATTGATAGTTCTATAGACCATAAATATATAAAAACACAATATTTGATGATGTTTGTAAAATTCCCATAAATTAAATATATCGAATCACATACATATATGGTATTGCAGTACAGATACAGTATCACATAGAAATGGCTACACATTTGGAGAAAGCCTCCAACCTCCCTGATCGGCAAGGTATAGTTTGAAAGAGATCCTAGGGTGATAGTATCTCAATCTAGGTACCACAAAAATAAATTGGATATCACATAAAATTGTCAAGAACATATGAATGCAACCATGGCTCTACATTAGCTGTACGCCATTCGTGTTTTGGTGTTACCACTCGTCAGGAGCAGGCGCGTGGTGCATATAGACAGGCATGCTGTGTAAACGGACATATCGTGGCCCATGGAACCAGGAGGTCCACCGGTAGTGTCAGGCATGGGAACTGAGGGAGCGTATGCCAGCATTGCGCACCCCCCCCCCCACATGCCCCCCCAAAGGCATGGAAACCTATCCATAATGGTTGGGACCCAAAAAGAATGATGACAACCGTAGGATATACACTAGGACAGGAATATGCAATTAGTGGACCTCCAGCTGTTGCCAAATTACAAGTCCCATGAGGCATAGCTAGACTCTGATAGCATCAAGCATGACTCCCAGAGGCAGAGGCTTGATGGGACTTGTAGTTTGGCAACAGCTGGAGGTCCGCTAATTGCATATCCCTGCACTAGGACATCTGATATGGGCTTCTTGTGTAAGAGCACGGAAATAAGTTCCTTAGAAGTGGTTGTTTAGGGACTGTAAGCTATGTGATATCTGTACTGCAATACCATATATGTATGTGTTAAAATAGTTCATTTATGGGAATTTTACAAATATCAACAAATATTGTCTTTTTATATATTTATGGTCTATAATACTATCAATTATCATCAATTATATGTAATTATTGTTTACCTGTACCGAATTAAAATATTTATATTTACAATCATATTGATGACAGTTTTCCCCAAACTCTGTACTCTATATAAAGTGCCAAACTTGTGCTTAGCATTCCTTTCCCCTCTCCCTCTATACTTTATTTTATTTTTTCAAGTGTGTGTGTGTGTGTGTGGTGGCAACCAGGTGAGGAGTACAAAAACAAATGTGTCTTGCCTACAGTCAAGCATGGTGGTGGGAGTGTCATGGTCTGGGGCTGCATGAGGGAGCTACAGTTCATTGAGGGAACCACGAATGCCAACAAGTACTGTGATATACTGAAGAAGAGTATGATCCCCCACCCTTCAGAGACTGGGCCGCGTTCCAACATAACGACCCCAAACACACCTCGAAGACGACCACTGCCTTGCTAAAGAAGTTGAGGGTAAAGGTGATGGACTGGCCAAGCATGTCTCCAGACCTAAACCCTATTGAGCATCTGTGGGGCATCCTCAAAGGGAAGGCAGAGGAGCGCAAGGTCTCTAACATCCACCAGCTCTGTTATGTCGTCATGGAGGAGTGGAAGAGACTCCAGTGGCAACCTGTGAAGCGCTGGTGAACTCCATGACCAAGTGGGTCAAGGCAGTGGTGGAATATAATGGCGGCAACACAAAATATTGTCACTTTGGCCCTAAATTGGACATTTTCACTTAGGGGTGTACTCACTTTGTTTGCCAGCGGTTTAGACATTAACAGCTGTGTGTTGAGTTATTTTGAGGGGACAGACAATTTACACTGTTATACAAGCTGTACACTCACTACACAACATTGTAGCAAAAGTGTAATTTCTTCAGTGTTGTCACATGAAAAGATGTAATAAAATATTTACAAAAATGTGAGAGGTGAGCGGAGCTGATGGCATCAGACATGTCCTGCTGAGGCTTCGTTCTTCTCAGGTCTAAACGGCTTTCACAGACACCTGAATGACAGGGTAGTTAATCAAAAATACTCCATAATCTTCCCTAACGCCCCGGGAACATAATAGTAAGATTTTGTGGAGTGACCCACAGGAAAGCCAAGACAAAAACACACAAGGAAAAACCCCTCAGAGGCTCTGTTGTAATGGCTCTGTCTAATTCACCTCACACAGCTAAAGCTTGCGCTGACAGAAAACAGTTGGGCTCCTCACAGACTATGAACAAAGTGCCGGTTCTTTAACACAACAAACTGAGACATTACACTCAAATATTTTTAAACAAATAGAGAAGATGCTTCATAAAGCTCTGCAACAGACCTCTGACCAAATAACAGAGAAATTGACTAAAAAGATTAGGCCAACATACTGCAGACTTAGAGCCCATTCACACCTGAGCGGCAAAACGCCTGTCGCGCGACGCTCGTGCCGCTGGAGGGGAAATTTCCCATTCATGTCTATAGAGATGGTTCACATCTCTGAGACGCCGAACGCCTGTCGCCTGAAAAAAAGTCCCGGACCCTTTTTTTCAAGCGACATTGGCGTTCGCCCATAGACATGAATGGGAAGATTTGTAAAAAAAAAAAAAAAAAAAAATAAATAAATCGAAGCGCGGCAAGTAAAGCCGCGTATGCGGCGTTACTTGCCGCTCAGGTGTGAATGCAGCCTAAGGGCTAGATTCACAAAGACTTACGACAGGCGTATCAGTGGATACATCGTAGTAAGTCCTAATCTCAGCCCACGCAAATTTAAGTGTATGCTCATAATGAGATACGCTTAAATGTTTCTAAGATACGAGCAGTGTAAGGCACTTACACCATCGTATCTTAGATGCATATTTATGCTGGCCGATAGGTGGCGTTCCCATTGTAAAATGAGCAAATACGCCGATTCCCGAACGTACGCCAGGCCGGCGTATCTGTTGACGTCGTTTGCGTAAGACTTACGCCCGGCGTAACGTTACCCCTGCTATAGTGAGGTGCAGCCAATGTTAAGTATGGACGTCGGGACAGACGTAATTTGCGTCGTTTGCGTAAGTCGATTCACAATGGAGCTGTGCGTTAGTTACACTCACGTGGCTTTCATTGACAATTAGTGACGTGATTTGGAGCATGCGCACTGGGATGCAGTCACGGCCGGCGCATGTGCAGAACGTTCGGCGCGGGGACGCACTTGATTTAAATACTACACGCCCCCTACCCGCCGAATTTGAATTCCGCCAGGTCATTTACGCTACACCGCCTCAACTTTACAGGCAAGTGCTTTGTAAATAAAGCACTTGCCTGAAAAAGTTGCGGCGGCGTAACGTAAATGACATACGTTACGCCCGCACAAAGATAAGACGGGCTACGTGAATCTGGACTGGACTGGAATTTGATAGAATTCACAGAGCATTAGCATCAATCATGCAAATCTGCGTGACAAAATTATTAAATTCCATTTCTTCCGTACTAAGTATCAGCTTATGGCCACAGCCAGGATTAAAGAAACCCTAACTTTTCAAGGACATTTTTATCAAATATTCACAGATTTATCGGCAATAACAATAGCCAAACGGCGTGAGATGAAACCTCTACTTCAAAATCTCCAACACCACCACATCCCTTATCAATGGGGATTCCCATTCGCTGTTCGATTCACCCACCAAGGAACCAAATACACAAGTAGATCCACTGAAGAACTACAGACCACATTTCAAAAACTTCAGCTATACAACAAATCATCTACAAGTCCTCGCCGGCGCACGCTATCCAGCTCTCCACAAAATTCATCAAAACCCGAAAACTTAGGCGCCGTACACACGGCTGAGGTTCTCGCTGAAAATCAGCGAGAACCTCGCTGGAATGCACATTCCAGCGAGGACCTCGGCCGTGTGTACGGTCTCAGCGAGCTTCCCGTCGGGAAGCCCGTCGAGCCGAAATAGAGAGCACTCTCTCTATTTCCTCGACGGCCCACCTGGAAGAATGGCTGGTTGCCATTCCCGACGGGCGGGTCGCCGAATTTGACGGCCGGGAGAGAACCTCGACGGGCGGAACGATGTGTTCTGCCCGTCGAGGTTCTCTGCCGTGTGTACACGGCCTTACAGAAGCAGACAAGCTACACCCAAAAGAGGTTGCTTCAACTCCCCAGAATTGGATCTTCCAGACTCAATGGACTGAAAAATCTCTACATTATACTAAGAACTCCCTCAACTTCTTGATTGAATTATCCAAACTCTAGTTTGGCCTATGTATTTCTCTCAAAATACATTAGTTAAGATTTCCTAATCACGAGGGTTAAGTATAAGTTCACATATCCCTTATTTACTTTTAATTCCTCCCACTTTAATCCCTCTCCCCTTTCCCTACCCCTTATTCCCCCTCCTCACTTAGCTCCCTTAACCCCCTCCCCCCCTTCCCTACCCCATCCCCTCTTTTTATTTTTATTTTTCCCCTTCTCCCTTTCCATTTGTAAACTACAAAACTAAACTATACTCCAAATGCTCCATCTACTTAATTGAATCATTTCAATAAATACTCTATCTCTTACTAATCCGACTCCAAAAATATACCCTACCTTTCCCACCTCTGATAACCCTAGGGCAATTAACCTAATACTTCTGAATAGAATTATACGATCTCTACCAACAAAGCTGAGGACTTTTTAAACCTCCAATCCTCCCCTGTGCAAGAGACTTTTAAATCACCTGAAATCCAGCTGAAATCGGCGCTGTACATCAGCCGAGCTTCCTCCTCTAGCAGCCATCTTGGAGGCGGGGCTTAGGTCACGTGCCCCTGCTGTGAGAGAGCAAAGGGGCGTGGCCTCTATCCAGCCAGGACTTATCTGGGCAGAGAGCAGCGCTCGCACATCTCTACCAACAAAGCTGAGGACTTTTTAAACCTCCAATCCTCCCCTGTGCAAGAGACTTTTAAATCACCTGAAATCCAGCTGAAATCGGCGCTGTACATCAGCCGAGCTTCCTCCTCTAGCAGCCATCTTGGAGGTGGGGCTTAGGTCACGTGACCCAGCTGAGAGAGAGCAAAGGGGCGTGGCCTCTATCCAGCCAGGACTTATCTGGGCAGAGCGCAGCACTCGCGCAGCGGGCGCACACCTTGGTCGCGACCGAAGGGTGCGACATAAGGGTGCGGCGTCTGCGGGTGCCGCGGGGGCTTTTGCCGTTTTCTCTTTTCTCTCTTTAATATTAATAATACCAACTCCAATATGACACGTGCAGATCTTCCATCAACAGGTAGGGGTACACGATTGTGTTACTCACGTGCAGAGCTTCTTTCCTGGGAACAATCTCGAATCCCTCCCTTAATAGATATCAATGCGCTTTGCTTATCCCATACTGCAAAAATTGCTCCGGTCCCCAGCATCACTGACCGGCTACATTTACATCAGAAAAGACAGAAAAAACTGGCTAAGCCCTGCTCAATGGAGTCTATTCAGGCCCTATATGTAAATGCCCGATCCGCAGTAAAGCACTGCGATGAAATTCACAATGTGCTGCTAATTTCTGGCGCTCATATAATGGGAGTTACAGAAACCTGGTTCCAGGACAGCTCCAAATCAATCTATGACGAATTACTACCTAGCAACTATAGCATCATGACCAAGAATAGACAAACTAAAAAAGGTGGAGGCATATGCATTATTCATGACACTAATTTGATTTGCCAAGAAATCTCCTCTTCTCCCTATAATACCTTTGAACACTTAGCAGTGAAATGCTTAGTGAATGATAACGCAACATTCACATTCGCAATCATCTATAGGCCTCCTGGCCCCCTGGTCCAATTTCTCTCTGATTTTGCCGATTTCTTTATGCAACTTTCATTGATTTCCAATCATGTAGTGATTCAGGGTGACCTAAACCTATGGCTAGACGATGTACGGAACCAGGACGCTCAAGATCTCCTGGATGACATGCAGGCTTTACATTTCACCCAGCATATCAAGGAACCCACTCATATTAAGGGTAGAGGTCGACCGATATGGGTTTTTCTCTGGCCGATGCCGATATTTGGAAATCGGGGTGGCCGATGGCCGATATGTGTTGCCGATTTTTGCGGCCGATATTTTAGGCCGATTTTTTTTATTTTATTTTTTTCTCCTCAACTCAAAAAACCTAGGGTGGAGAGGTTGGGAGGGTATAATTGTTTAGGGTGGAGAGGTGGGGTGCAGCCTGTCAGTGCCCACCACCAGTGCCACCTCATCAATGCCCACCAGTGTCCATCACCAGTGCCACCTCATCAATGCCCACCAGTGCAGCCCATCAGTGTCCACCACCAGTGCCACCTCATCAATGCCCACCAGTGTCCACCTCATCAATGCCCACCAGTGCAGCCCATCAGTGTCCACCACCAGTGCCACCTCATCAATGCCCACCAGTGCAGCCCATCAGTGTCCACCACCAGTGCCACCTCATCAATGCCCATCAGTGTCCACCACCAGTGCCACCTCATCAATGCCCACCAGTGCAGCCCATCAGTGTCCACCACCAGTGCCATCTCATCAATGCCCACCAGTGCAGCCCATCAGTGTCCACCACCAGTGCCACCTCATCAATGCCCACCAGTGTCCACCTCAACAATGCCCACCAGTGCAGCCCATCAGTGTCCACCACCAGTGCCACCTCATCAATGCCCACCAGTGCAGCCCATCAGTGTCCACCACCAGTGCCACCTCATCAATGCCCATCAGTGTCCACCACCAGTGCCACCTCATCAATGCCCACCAGTGCAGCCCATCAGTGTCCACCACCAGTGCCACCTCATCAATGCCCACCAGTGCAATCACCTCAGTGCATCGCCAACCAGTGCCATCCACCCATGTGCCATCCACCCCTTTGCCAACCAGTGCCATCCACCCCTTTTCCAACCAGTGCCATCCACCCCTGTGCCATCCACCCCTTTGTCAACCAGTGCCATCCACCCCTGTGCCATCCAACCCTGTGCCAACCACCCCTGTGCCAACTAGTGCCATCCACTCCTGTACCATCCACCCCTGTCTGCAACAGTCAATCAGCGGCCGCCGCTGCCGACATTCTACACTGTAAAAAAAAAAAAAGTCCCCTGATGTGCTGCGTGCCCGGCCTCTGCCTACAAACCCCAGAATGCAGAGCGGGCCAGTAACATTCTGGGGTTTGTAAGCAGAAGCCGGGCACGCTGCACGTCAGGGGATGTTTTTCTTTACAGTGTAGAATGTCGGCAGCCGCGGCCGCCGATTGGCTGTCACAGGCATCAGTAGATAGCAGCGAGCGGGCCCCTCCTCTCTGTATACACCCACAGACGAGGAGGGGCCCGCTCGCTGCCATCTACTGACGCCTGTAACAGCCAATTGGCGGCCGCCGCCGCCAACGCTGGGTGTACCAAGATGTCCGCGGCTCCGGAGCTAGGCCGAAGCCGCGGCCTTTCCTGATGCTGTGACCGCGGCGACAATCCGTGGATTGCCGCTGCGGTCACAGCATCAGGAAAGGCCGCGGCCTCGGCCTAGCTCCGGAGCCATGGCAGCGCTAACAGCATGTAGAAATATCGGCCTAATTTGGAGAAAAATCGGCCGATGCCGATTTCTCCAAAACGGCCAAATATCGGCCGATATATCGGCCTGCCGATATATCGGTCGACCTCTAATTATGGGCCACACTTTAGATGCCCTTTTCCTATACGGTCTTTCCATTTCAAAAGTGACGATACAAAAAATTGTGTGGTCAGATCATTTTTTGACTTCGTATGTTCTTCCGGACTTTGCTCTCAAAAGAATACAGGCGGGCAATAACATGCGTAAGTCAATCCCATTTCGAAAACTTAAGCCTGTGAACTGTGTTGAATTCAAGAACTGCTATATTAAATCCGACAACGAGATTGACGAGAATAAGCTTGTTGACGATCTCGAAGAAGGTGCTCTCCAATTAGAGAGTGCCTTTGACGATTTTGAATCTAAGCTCAAAAAATCACTGAACGAAGTGGCGCCCTTTCAGGTGGCTAACAACCGACCGAGATTACAGAAATCCCAACCGTGGTATTCATCTAGTCTCCTCCCTCTCAAAAAAAAAGAGACGGCTCTTGGAGCGAAAATGGCTAAAATCTCAATGTAATCTGGACAAACAAGCCTACCGCATACATTGCAGAGGTTATGCCAAGGCAGTAAAAATGCTAAAAAGAACATATTATAATACCAAAATTAGCGTTGCCCCTAATCAAACGGGAGAACTGTTTGCCATAGTCCGGGAGATTTTTGAGCCAAAAAGACTCCACTCCAAGATTATGGCATCCCCACAACTGTGTAATGATATCCACCAGTCTTTCATTTCAAAAGTGGAGAAAATCCGTGCTCGATCCTCCTTAGCACCCCCCTGTGCAACACCAAAAGCCAAAACCACCCCGGAAAAACTACAGAATTTTCGCCTAGTGTCAGAGGAGGAAATCAGAGCTATCATCTCAAAACTGAAACCAACCAGTTATCCTGATGACCCCTGCCCTGCCTGGTTCATTCAGAAGCATGTAGACACTCTGGTTACCGACATCTGCAGAGTAATCAATTTGTCCCTCCGCCTGGGTATAGTGCCTTCTAGATTCAAGAGAGCAATCATACTCCCATTATTGAAAAAAGCGTGCCTGGACCCCACGATACTTACCAACTACCGCCCCATTTCTCTACTGCCCTTTCTATCTAAGGTCCTGGATCAGGTTGTGTTTATCCAGCTGCAGGAGCGGTTTGAGTCACACGGTCTGTTCCATGATTGTCAGTCGGGATTTCGACCCGGTCGCGGTACGGAGATGTCTGCCCTAGATATGAGGGAACATCTGCTGGGTATCCGCGACGCGGGGGGGGGTCCGCAGCCTTGGTGCTGCTGGACCTCTCTGCGGCGTTTGACACCATTGACCATTCTATCCTTCTCTTTAGAATGCAATCCTTATTTGGCTGTGAGGATGCAGTGTTAAATTGGATTAGATCCTTTTTGTCAGAAAGAACGCACTCCTTAAAAATGGCGTTGTACCGCTCAAACACCCTGTCATTGACCTGCGGTGTACCTCAGGGCTCTGCCCTCTCTCCCCTATTCTTTAACTGCTATATGCGCCCACTTGCCGACCTCATTACCAGCTATGGTCTAGGCTGCCAGATCTATGCGGATGACACACAGATCTTGGCAGACCTTGCAAGTGGACCTAATATGCCTGAACAGCTGAATAAGGGACTATCTAACATCCAACAATGGATGGACACAAACAGGCTAGGCCTTAACGCCGACAAAACGGAGCTATTGCTGATTGGCCCACAGGCCAACTCTACCTTTTTACCTGCCTGGCCATCCTCGTTTGGCTCTGCACCAATTCCAGCTAAGCAGGTTAAAAATCTGGGTATAATTTTTGATGCTGAACTAAGTTTCATACCTCACGCAAAATATTGCATAAAATCCGCCAACTACCATCTGCAATTATTACGGAAAATTAAGAATCTTTTCACTCAGCACAACCGTATGATCTTAGTTCATGGACTTATCCACTCTAGGTTGGATTGTTCTAACATTTTCTTCCTAGGGCTCCCACAGAAGTGGATAAAACGATTGCAGATTACACAGAACCATGCTGCAAGATTAGTTACAAACTGCCCAAGGCGGAATCACATCTCCCCGGTACTAAAGAACTTACACTGGCTCCCGATAGTAAAACGGGTTGAGTTCAAGGCACTCTGTTTGGTGTTTCGGGCCTATTGGCAACTAGGTCCGATGTATTTATCAAATATGACAGAACATTACTGTCCACCCAGAGAGCTTCGTTCGACTGACGCTCTGTTAGCAATTATTAAATCTAGCCAATTAGCTTCGAAAGGTGGCCGCCGGCTCCAAACACTGGGGAATTTTCTGTGGAACCAGCTCCCTCATCAGCTCCGAGCATCCACCTCCTTGATGGCCTTCCGTAAGGGCTTGAAGACACTTTTGTTTTCACAAGCCTATAGATAGAGACCTGCCCTTCCAAGCCCTTAGCAGGACGCTGCCTTAATCCTAGGCTGCGGTCCATTGTCAGGGAGTAGGGATAGGCTTGCTGTGCCCCGACACCCCCCCCCCTTCTTTTTATATTTCTGTTTTTTTTTTTTTTAGCTTGTTGGTAAGCGCTTAGACGCGAGTATCACAACTTGCATTTGGCGCTCTATAAGTATTTAATCCAATCCAATCCAATCCAAACACACATTACTGAACTAAAATAGTAGTACCTACTTTTTATTTAATTATTTTAGTCATTAAATAGAGAATCATCTATTTTTTGCTCTCATATAAGTTTATATCTAACTATTTTACCAAAAAGGTTGTCTAAGTTTAACTGTCATATTTTTTCGATTTTTGCTGTGAAGAACCTGGGAAAGCGTTCATTGCATCCCCTATTTTTCTGTCTTGGGACTCTCCTCCACTTCAGTTGTGGTTAGGGGGCTCCCCAGACAGACTTTGTGCCTCCAGGTCTGCTAGACATGCACACCTGGTACGCCAACATTTTATTTTTATATCACATATTTAAACTACTACAAGTTGACATACATTATATATATATATATATATATATATATATATATATACATACATACATACATACATACATACATACACACACACACATACCCTTCCTATTTCCTTCTTCTTTCATATTCTGTTTCTATTTCTTTCTTTCTCTCTGTCCTTCTCTGGGGTAAGTCCAATGGTACAAGCTATATCTGATATGTTTAATTATAACCTACTTAAGATTTATATATGGCTCCTTTAAATGTACTTACATTGAATTTACAAGGTCTAAACATTCCCCAAAAGCGAACAAAAGTTGTCTTCATCTAAAGTTTACATAGTGTGTCTCCAAGAGACACACTTTACTGATTCTTCAACACCTAAATACTTTGGTTCAAGTTACCCCCAGGTTTTTACTGCCTCAGCCAAATCCAAACACAGAGGTGTAATAATAGCTTTCCATCGATCCACACCTTTTTCCCCCTTAGCAGAAATCAAGGATCCAGAAGGTCGTTCCCTTATTCTCACGGGTCATCTATGTGACATCCCAATTACAGTAGTCTCTTACTATGCCCCAAATAAGAGACCGACATCATTTCTCTCCCATTTACTTCAAGTAATAGACACTCACAAACAAGGTACACTCTTGATATGTGGAGATTCAAACCAAACACTATACCCTTACCTTGATAAATCCCCAACTCCAGTTACGTCTAATTCTCAATCCAAATCTTTCCAAAGACTCCTTCTACAATATTCATTAATGGCGTGAAATTAACCCAACCAGACGTCAATTCTCATTTTACTCCCACCCGCATAGATCATTCTCACGCATTGACCATATATTAGTTTCTATGAGTATGTCCCCAGAATTAATAGCCTCATCTATTAAACCTTATACTTGGACTGACCATTGTTCTATTATATCTACTTTTACCTCACTAATCCCAAAAAAACATGACCCCATCTGGCATATTAATGACTCATTGCGGTCTCACCCGTCAAATTCCGCTGAATTAGAAATCGCTATAAAAGAATACATTGGTGACAATAATTCTCCAGACACATCTCCAATAACATTATGGGAAGAACACAAGCCTGTTCTTAGAGGTTATTGTATACACCAAGCATCATATATTAAAAAAGAGAAGCAAAAATGACAGCGAGAACTAGAAAATGAGTTTAATAAATGCCATAGTATTTTTTAATCTAACCCTACTTCAACCAAAAAGTCACAACCAGATAAAGCTAGCCTAAAATTTGACCTCTTCTTATCAGAATCAATAGACAAGACACTACGTAAATCTAAAAAAAAATATTTTAAAGCAAATAAACCAGGTACCCTCCTTGCCCGAGCACTCAAAAAACTAAATAACCCTTTTAAACCAATTAGACTAAAAATCTCTCAAGATAGATACACAAGTAATCCTGTAAAAATATTACACACCTTCCATAAACATCTCACCTCTCTCTATAAAAAAAAAAGGATCTTTTGACCAATCCAACGCAGAATCATTTTTCTCACAATTAAATCTCCTAACTCTATCTTCCACACAATACGAGAGTCTTGAAAATCCCATTACCCCTAGTGAAATTGAACTGGCAATAAAATCCGTCAAACCAAACAAATGTCCAGGACCTGATGGGTTCTCAGCCCTCTACTACAAAAAATTATCCCATGTATTAACTCCCATGCTGACAGAATATAACTCCCTTCTCAACAATCAATCTTTTAGATCAGAAACCCTTACAACAATAATAACAATGATCCCTAAACCTTAGTCAGATGACTCAGCCTGTGCAAATTATAGGCCAATATCTTTATTAAATTTAGACATAAAACTACTAGCGAAAGTTATAGCATTTCGGCTGAATAATATAATTGGTTCCCGAATCAACAAAGATCAAGTAGGTTTCATTCCTTTGCGCCAAGCTTCAGATAATGTCCGTAGAACAGCCCTATTGATCCAAGCAGCTAAAACTAGACGAATACCTACATGCCTTGTATCACTAGACATCAAAAAAGCTTTTGACACAGTATCATGGTCATATTTACATTTCGCTCTACAAAAATGGGGTTTTGGCCCCCACTTTCTACACAGGATACAAATCTGACATGTTTGATATCAATAGAGGTACACGCCTTTCTGTCCTTTCTCCTCACTCCTATTTGCCCTATTAATTAAACCCTTTGCCCAATCCATTCGTGCAGATCCCTCAATCAAAGGTATAGAATTAGCAGGTCATCAACATAAGCTTTGCTTATTTGCTGATGACATCTTAATTTTTATGACTTCCCCACATATTACTACCCTAATCTTATCAACAAATTAGACCAATTTGCCCGAATATCAGGTTTAAAAATAAATTCACAAAAATCTACAGTTCTAAATATTTCTTTATCTCCGGATACATTACAGCAAGCGAAAACGTCCCTCCCGATGTTTTGCCCACACACGATCAATTTAAATGACGTTTTAAAAAACGCCGTTTTTTTTCATCGCAAAAAACGACCGTGTGTACGCGGCATCATACTTCTTGAGAAATCTTCAACGCAAAGCACAAGCATTTATATGGAACTCTCTAAAAACCCACTTACCCTCACACACTCTATATCTCTCAAAATTGAAAGGTGGACTAGGCTTTCCCAATTTTAACACATATTTCCATGCCGCACAAATAGCGAATATCCCCAAATATCATACAAAACATGAAATCCCTCTTTGGGTAGCAAATGAAACAATTGATAGCAACCCAACATCCTAATCTAATATGGTCTACCTCTTCTGACCATAAAATAATTAAAAATAAAATAACCAAACATACAATTACTATTTGGTATAAATTTAAAATAACCAGAGGTTTGCAATCTCCACATACACCTTTAATATCATTTATCAGAAACCCCAATTTTTACCAAACCCACATATACCCTAATACTTTTTAAAAATGGACTTCTGCTGGCCTAACACAATTAGCAGATTTTTTAACATTAACCTCATTGAAAACATTCCCTGAAATATGTGAACATCACAAACTTCTGGCTTCTGAACTCTTTCGCTACTTACAAATCAAATTTTTTTTTTTAACCTTATTTACATGATACTAATCAATTAAGTAATATGTCACAATTCGAACGTATATGTAAACAAGACCCTCATACCAGGTCTTATATCAATGTTATATAATCATCTGATCACTACTTCTGACTCAAAGCTACCTTCATATGTGGAAAAATGGTAGAAAGAACTTGGAACTAAAATCGACATTTCTGACTGGAATGTGGACAATACAAAAATGTCTTCTCAAAATATAATTGCTTTGGAAACAAACTGAACGCACTTACATACATTCTGGCATTGTCCGATTGCAAAAAAGTTCTGGAATGAAATTTTCCTCATGGTATCTAAAATATTTAAGATAGCCATCATTCCAGACACGACTATTGCACTTTTAAATATAAAACCAGTTCATATTTCTTAGGCCACGTACACACAATCGGTTAAACCGATGAGAACGGTCTGATGTCCAAACCGATCGCGTGTGGGCGCCATCGGTCATTTATCCATCGGTTAAAAAAAAGCAATCTTGTTTTAAATTTAACCGATATATACCTAACCGATCGAAAAAAAGGCATGTCCATCGGTCAAAAATCCATGCATGCTCAGAATTAAGTCGACGCATGCTTGGAAGCATTGAATTACGTTTTTTTCAGCACGTCGTTGTGTTTTACGTCACCGTGTTCTGACACAATAGTTTTTTTAACCGATGGTGTGTAGGCACGATGGACCATCAGCCAGCTTCATCGGTTAATCCATCAGACTGTTCTCATCAGATGGACCGATCATGTGTTCAGGGCTTAACTCTCAATTTAGTGTCTTTCTCCAGATCACCACAGCCGCAAAGCAAACCCTTGCCAAAGCTTGGAAAATCAATACATTAAATTATTTCTGAAGCTAAAAACAGAATAAACCAAGCAATGATCCTTTCCAAATCAGAAGCCATAACCAACGATACTATACAAAATGTTAAGAAAATATGGAATCCTTGGATGACGTATTTTCTTCCTATGATCCCTGACAATTCCCTATTAACCACTTAACCCCCGGACCATATTGCTGCCCAAAGACCAGAGCACTTTTTGCGATTCGGCATTGCGTCGCTTTAACTGACAATTGCGCGGTCGTGCGACGTGGCTCCCAAACAAAATTGGCGTCCTTTTTTCCCCACAAATAGAGCTTTCTTTTGGTGGTATTTGATCACCTCTGCAGTTTTTATTTTTTGCGCTATAAACAAAAATAGAGCAACAATTTTGAAAAAATAATAATATTTTTTACTTTTTGCTGCAATAAATATCCCCCAAATATATATATAAAAAAAAATTTTCCTCAGTTTAGGCCAATACGTATTCTTCCACATATTTTCCATAAAAAAAAAAACGCAATAAGCGCTTATTGATTGGTTTGCGCAAAAGTTATAGCGTTTACAAAATAGGGGGTATTTTTATGGCATTTTTATTAATATTTTATTTTTACTAGTAATGGTGGCGATCAGCATTTTTTTTCGATACTGCGACATTATGACGGACACTTCGGACACTTTTGACACATTTTTGGGACCATTGGCATTTTTATAGCGATCAGTGCTATAAAAATGCATTGGATTACTATAAAAATGCAACTGGCAGTTAACACTAGGGGGCGGGGAAGGGGTTAAGTATGTACCTGAGTGTATTCTAACTGTATGGGGGGGGTGGACTGACATGGGGAAATCACTGATCTTTCGTTCATACATTGTATGAACAGAAGATCAGCATTCCCCCCCCTGACAGGACCGGGAGCTGTGTGTTTACACACACAGCTCCTGGTCCCCGCACTGTAACGAGCAATCGCGGGTGCCCGGCGGTGATTGCGCCCGCCGGGCACGCTCACAGGACTCGGGGGCGAGCAGCAGCACGCGTTCCACTAGTTGCCTGCGAGAGAGCCGACGTAGAGCTATGGGCTCTCGCGCAGGGGAGCCAACCTGCCGCCGTAAAAAGACGGCGGCAGGCCGGCAAGTAGTTAAGACCTTGATATACTATAATACTATCATATACAACAATATGAGTGGAAACAATTACTAAACAATTTCTTACAATATAGATGCTCCGGAGAACTTTCTTACCCTAGACTCTTTTCTCTCTTTCTTACCTTCATTCTTTCCCTTTTACTATTACTCTGTCCTTTTTTTCTATTTCCCTATTTTTGTTTTACCATTTTTAAATGGTAATGTATTATACATAAATACTATATTTAGTTATTACTTACAATAATTATACATTTTTGAAGTTTTTATCGAATTAGTTGATTTCCAATTACCGTATTTTTCGGACTATAAGACGCACTTTTTTTCCCCAAAAACATGAGGGAAAATGTCTCTGCGTCTTATAGTCCGAATACTAAATGGCCACCCCCCGATTCCGCCATTTAACATACCGGGCCGGTGGTCAGAGAGCACGTCTGCACAGGGCAGGCAGCCGGCGCCATCAGCTTGGGCTCGCGGGGGTCAGACTGGTCCATCTTTTTTCCAGCAGCACTCCTGCACGTCTCACACAGCAAGGACGGGGGCAGTCCTTGTAGAATAAGCCCAGGAAGCATTGCAGCAGCTCCAGTGCGTGGAGACACTGCCACACACGTCACTAAGGCCCCATACACACGATCGGACATATCCGATGAAAACGGTCCGCGGACCATTTCCATCGGATATGTCCGATCGGGAGTTTGATCCGATGGCGTGTACACACCATCGGATCAAATTCCCCGCCGCCGGACGGCGCGGTGCCGCGGCGGTGACGTTGACGCCGCCGCGTCACCGCCACGTCACCGCACCAGGAAGTAAAACACTTCCGCGCATGCGCCGAATCCATTCGGCGGCGGCGCGGCGGCGGTGGGGGACGACATGTCTGCTGGTAAGTGTACTAACCAGCAGACATGTCGGGCGGACAGATTCCACCGGATGGATTTCAAAGCATGCTTTGAAATCTGTCGGGTGGAGAAATCTGTCCGCTAGCCCATACACACGAGCGGAGATGTCTGCTGAAACGGTCCGTTTTCAGCGGACATATCCCCTCGTGTGTACGAGGCCTAAGTGTTGCTCCGAGCACGCGGCCTGTGTTCTGTCATATTTTCCTACGACGTTAACTGCTTCCGCTTCCACGAGAACATCAATCAATCGTCTTACTTCACACTGCGCCTGCACAGCTTATCTTTAACACGCTATCCCCTGAATACATTACCATAAATACCGGTAAATAGAGGTACATTAAAAACACTCGCCGCTGCACTGCTCCTGTCACCTAAAAAAATCAAAACAAAGCATACAAAGCAATGCACAGTACACCAAGTAATGCACATTAAACAAACCAATCCACATGTTTAATTAGACGCTATACAATGCACATATTTTATCAGATGCTTATGATATACAAAATATGCACCATTCAGTACACCATTTGGGTCAGAATATTTTTTTTCTCATTTTCCTCCTCTAAAACATAGGTGCGTCTTATGGTGAGGTGCGTCTTATGGTCCAAAAAATACGGTAGCTTTCTTTCCATAGTGACTATATATTAATTGAATATACCTGGAACTAAGTGTATTAGCACATATTTACATATTACATTTTTCAATTGTTTATATTAACGTAACATTTCATTTTCAAGGTAATTACCTGTTTATGTAAAATATCTAATCTTCAGAAATTGTATTGTAATTGTAACCGGGAAATAGAGAGAATTAGAATGATGGAGGAACTGTGGTCTATCCATACGGTCTCAAAGCCAAGATATGATGGGATCTGGAGGGGATGGAGGGAATTTAGGGATTTGGGGGATTAGGGGGGAGGGAGTGGCAGGGGGAGGGAAGAGCCTGTCCCGCCCTCTTCCCATTTCTCTCTCCCCCCTTCTTTTTTTTTTTTTCTCCTTTTCTCTGCTAAGCACTTTAAGTATATACACATAAGCCCTGGTTCACACTGATGCTACTTTGAAATCGTGCTACTTTACTTGAAGTAGCGCGATTTCAAAGTAGCAAGGTCAGCGCGATTTCAGGTGCTACTTGATAGACATTTGTGTGGCTTCATACACAGATGTCTATAGAAATCGCACCTAAAATTGGCAAAAGTAGTGCAGGAACTACTTTTTCAAATTGGTGCGGCACCGCAAAATCGGTGTCGCACCGATTGGAACAGTGACATTGCCTACAATAGGCTACGACTTGTCATGCGATTTGATCTCTCAAATCGCATGACAAATCGCTCCAATGTGAACCTAAGCTAATGGAAATTATTTCCCTTAAAATAGATTGTTCTTTTTTTTTCCTTTTTCTTCACAAATAGAGGGGAACTGGATTCCCCTTATACTACACTGTTTTTTTTTCCCTCTCACAATATAGGGGAACATGATCCCCCTTCTATTACATTGTTTTTTTTTTTCTTTTTGTCTCACGATCGAGGGGAACTGGATCCCCCTTATACTATATATTTTTCTTTATTTTTTTTTGGGTTTTTTTGTGTGTGTATTTTGGGCACTTTAAGTATATATACAAAATGGAAAATTATTTCCCCTAAAACAGATTGTTTCTTTTTTTTTTTTGTCTCACTATCGAGGGGAACTGGACCCCCCTTATACTATATATTTTTCTTTATTTTTTTTATTTTTTTATTTTCCTCTCACAATATAGGGGAAGATGATCCCCCTTCTATTACATTGTTTTTTTTTTTTTTGTCTCACGATCGAGGGGAACTGGATCCCCCTTATACTATATATTTTTCTTTATTTTTTTTTTGTGTGTGTGTGTATTTTGGGCACTTTAAGTACATATACTAAAATGGAAAATTATTTCCCCTAAAATAGATTTTTTTTTTTTGTTTTACTCACAATACAGGGGAACATGATTCCCCCTTTATTACATTGCCCTTTTTTTTTTATTATCCCTCTCTTCCTCCTCTCCAGATTGATCTGCCCTCTCGCTGCATTCCACCCTCCCCCTTAGAATATGAAGGAAGTATAGGCCTGGGCCTGAAATGAGGGAGGAAATACCCAGTATTAGTAATGGTAGAACTTGTTTCCTTCCTCTTTTTTTTTATTTTTATTTATTTTATTTTTTATTTTATTTTATTTTAAGGGGTACATTTTGAGACCATTTATGTTGTATGTCTGTTTGGGTATTGTATTTTGTATTTATTGTACTGTCGAAAAATTAATAAAACAATTTTGAAAAAAAAAAAAAGTAATTGTAACCGTCTTTATTATTTAATATTCAATAAACAAAATTGACAAGAGAAAGGAAATAGGAAGTAGCTGCTCACAACTTAACAATGTGTCCGCACATCTAACATTTAGTGGTTTACAAATCTGCGTACACACCGATTTTGTTGTTTAATGGACACTATTATATGAAAATAATGGTACGATTCTTATTGAGCGTACAGCGGATGGGGGGGGGGGGGGGGTATAGCCAGGTATCACAGGGGGCAAAATGACATAGCACAAGCATTGTGCTGTATAAAATGTTTTAAGGAACAGGATTTTTAGTTTTTTTCTTGGGGTTAACACTTTAAGTTCAGTAGCATTTAAGCCCCGTACACACGGCCGAGGTTCTCGGCAGAAACCAGCGAAAACCTCGCTGGGAGCCGCATTCTGCCGAGAACCTCGGCCGTGTGTATGCTCTCAGCGAGCCCCGCCCGTCGGGAAACAGGTTCTCTATTTGCTCGACGGCCCGTCGGGATGAATGGCTGGTTGCCTTTCCCGACGGGCGGGTCACCGATTCTGACGGCCGGCAGAGAACCTCGATGGGCGGAACGATGTGTTCCGCCCGTCGAGGTTCTCTGCCGTGTGTACGCGGCTACACAAGTCTTATCCATCGCCTTGTGACTGGACAGTGATAGGAGGAAAAGTACAGTGACTAACTAATCTCTTTGATCTCTCCTATCAGCATGATCGTTGTTAGTACATGATCAATGTCGATTGGCTCCTTGTACTGCTTATCGCTCTTCCACTCTCTGCTGCACAGGAACACCAAGTAGTGGTGGATGCCAATTCCAATTCAGGTACTTACACAGCTTGCAAAAAAATTAAAATAAACATTTACATAGTTACATAGTAGGTGAGGTTGAAAAAAGACACAAGAGTCCACCAATTTCAACCTATGTGTGTGATTATATTTCAGTATTACATTGTAATATATTTAAGTGTGTATTAATTTATATAGAGCTGCATTCATTCCTGTTTATTTATTTTTTATATCTGGCTGAAGTTTATCACTCTCTTGCACTTGGGTTTCCCATTATTATCTATTATCTATGGAACATCCAGTGGAGGAGTGCAAGACCTTCATTTGTCTTGTCAATCCATCCCTGAGACGCAACATGCCAGCAGGTGATCCCCCCCTTTCCAGTAATCTCACTGAAAAAGGCCTTTGATTTTAGCCAATACTTCTAGAGATTCTATATACAGTATGCTAATCTGAAAAAAATAAAAATAAACACTTTCGTTATATGTAATACAAACTACAGTTGTTAAAAATAAAAACAGCCAATAGCTCCACTGCAATCACAGACCTGAGGTACGGGGAAGCGTTTCTCTATGCACCATTGCGTAAAATATTCCTTGGCAGCCTTCAGGCTGTTTTTGTCCGTCTTTTTACAGTAAACACGGATTACCTGCTCCTCAAACTGCTGTGGCAAAAGCCGAGACATCTGGGGGGGCAACAAATATCAGGAGAAAGAAATGGACACATTTACAAAAGGTATAATACATACTTCATACATAATGAATGGTTGCATAAATATAATGACAATGTAATCAATAATAGAAAGTCAGTAGAATTGTACATAGTATATCATTCAGTCAAAGTAATTATTGTTATACTATAGTAAAGATAATAATAAACAGGTAGCAGTATTTAAATGTATTGTAAATTAGTAATATCTCATTTGGTATGGGTAGTGATGGTTAAGAAAAGGGGAAGGGAGAGGAGAAGAATATTGAGTATTATGGTATGTTCCAATTCGACCATTTAGAGTTATAAATATGGAGGTTGTCATTTAAGGTATGATATATTTTCTCTAAAATTTTATAAACCTCCATTCTCTCCAATACTTGTGACTAGGGTTGTCCCGATACCACTTTTTTAGGACCGAGTACAAGTACAGATACTTTTTTTCACGTAGTCGCCGATACCGAATACCGATACTTTTTTTAAACGTGTCCCCAAATGCAGCCGTGTCCCCCCACATATTGCAGCCATGTATGTCCCCCACATATTGCAGCCATGTATGTCCCCCCCACATATTGCAGCCATGTATGTCCCCCCCACATATTGCAGCCATGTATGTCCCCCCCACATATTGCAGCCATGTATGTCCCCCACATATTGCAGCCATGTCATGTCCCCCCACATATTGCAGCCATGTCATGTCCCCCACATATGCATCCATGTCATGTCCCCAACATATGCATCCATGTCATGTCCCCACATATGCAGCCATGTCATGTCCCCCACATATTGCATCCATGTCCTGTGCCCCATATTGCAGCCATGTCATGTCCCCCACATATGCATCCATGTCCTGTGCCCCATATTGCAGCCATGTCATGTCCCCCACATATGTATCCATGTCCTGTGCCCCATATTGCAGCCATGTCATGTCCCCCACATATGTATCCATGTCCTGTGCCCCATATTGCAGCCATGTATGTCCCCCCCACATATTGCAGCCATGTATGTCCCCCACATATTGCAGCCATGTCATGTCCCCCACATATTGCAGCCATGTATGTCCCCCACATATTGCAGCCATGTATGTCCCCCACATATTGCAGCCATGTCATGTCCCCCCACATATTGCAGCCATGTCATGTCCCCCACATATGCATCCATGTCATGTCCCCAACATATGCATCCATGTCCTGTGCCCCATATTGCAGCCATGTCATGTCCCCCACATATGTATCCATGTCCTGTGCCCCATATTGCAGCCATGTCATGTCCCCCATACAGTACCTCCGCCGCCGCTGCTGCTGCCGGGTTAATCCCCGTGCAACACAGCAGGCATTACAAGTTTTTCGTTGATAAACTTCTAATACCCGCGGCGCCGTGTATAGACACGCGATTGGACGGATCCGTCCAATCGTGAGCAAGGGGGGAGTGTCTATGCACGTATCAGTGTATAGACACTCCCCCCTTGCTCGCGATTGGACGGATCCGTCCAATCGCGTGTCTATACATGGCGTTGCGGGTATTACAAGTTTACCAACAAAAAAACTTGTAATGCCTGCTGTGTTGCACGGGAATTAGCGGCGAGCGGCGAGCGGCGGGGGGGTGATTGGGGGTAAGTATTCTATTTAGGTATCGGGGGTATTTGCGGGAGTACAAGTACTCGCGCAAATACTCGGAATCGGTCCCGATACCGATACTGGTATCGGTATCGGGACAACCCTACTTGTGACCAAAGGATAGTATTATATTTCCAATAAAGGGCTATCATCCATTGGATCGAGCTGCATAGGGAATGGAATAATCTCATGTGTGAAGTTGGTACATCTGGAATTGTTGCATACAAAAGACAGATTTGTGGGGTAAGAGAGATTTTATGACCATAGGATGACTCAAATCTAGATGTTGCCGCACTCCATATTTGGTCTAGAAAAGGGCAGCTCCAAAATGTATGTAATAATGTGCCTTGTTCTGAGCAACCTCTAAAACAATTGGGAGATATTGAGGGGTAAAATGAGTGTAATTTGGAGGGTGTGAGGTACCACCTAGAAAAGAGTTTTACTGGAGCATCTCTAAATGAGATTGCTCTATTACATTTTCGGAGGTTTTCAGACATGGAGTGCCATGTGTCTGTTGAAAAGGAACAACCAAGATCTTTCTCCCAACGGAGCATCGGGTTAGATTTCTCCTGTAAATTAAGGTTGCTAAGGTAGTGATATAGTCTGGAAATCATTCCTTTGTCTCTGGAGGATGATAGACAAATTCTTTCAAATAAAGTATTAGTAGAGTGTGAGGAAAGTGAAAAATGTTGTGAGTAGAAGGATTTAATTAGTTGGTAGTTCATGTTTTCTGTGGGGGGGGAGGTTATATTCTTCCTGTATAGTATTAAAGGATTTAAAAACCCATTTGGATTGTAGAGAATTTAGTGTGGTGAGATTATTGTCTATCCATAATGTGAACAGGGGTCTGTTGGTAAAGGCCAAGTGGAATCTGGGGTCACCCAAAAAGGAAGTGAGAGGAGATATGATGGAGGATAGGAGATATGAGTCTTTAATTTTTTGCCAAAGTTGGAATAGGTGAGCAACTATTATGTTACGTTTCAGAAGTTTATGGTATAGGATATAGTTGGACCAAGGTATGCCTTGAAGGTGATAGGGAAGAATTGAGGTGGATTCAAATTCTTTCCAGGGTATATTTTGGGATGGGGAGAACCATTGTGAGAGTTGGGACAGCCTAGCGGCAAGAAAATATTGCCATAGGTTAGGGAGGCCTAATCCACCCTTTGATTGAGGTCTATGCATAAGCATATAACTGTATCTAGGTTTTTTATCTGCCCAAATGAATTTATTAGGGCTGTGACTGATTACAATTTTTGTGTTCGATTAATCGTTTTTTTTTTTAATCGATTAATCGACTAATTTCGATTAATTAACGCATATACAGATACAACTACTTTTAGCTGATCTCCTTGCATTGCAACTCTGCATTAGTCAGTGGTAAATGTGGTGGGGGCAGCATGGGGGCAGATGTGTATATTCTTGCAGTATGGGGGCAGATGTGTATATTACAGCATCTACCCCCATGCTGTAATATACACATCTGCCCCCATGCTGTAATATACACACACATCTGCCCCCCCATGCTGTAATATACACATTTGTCCACATGCTTTAATATACACATCTGCCTCCCATACTGCAAGAATATACACATCTGCCCCCATGTGTACATTACAGCATGGGGGCAGATGTGTATATTCTTGCAGTATGGGGGCAGATGTGTATATTAAAGCATGGGGGCAGATGTGTATATTACAGCATCTGCCCCCATGCTTTAATGTACACATCTGCCCTCATACTGCAAGAATATACACATCTCCCCCCATGCTGTAATATACACACATTTGCCCCCCATGCTGTAATATACAGTTTGCCCCCATACTGCAAGAATATAAACATTTGCCCCCATACTGCAAGAATATACACATCTGCCCCCATGTGTACATTACAACATAGGGGCAGATGTGTATATTCTTGCAGTATGGGGCAGATGTGTCTATTACAGCATGGGGGCAGATGTGTCTATTACAGCATGGGGGCAGATGTGTCTATTACAGCATGGGGGCAGATGTGTCTATTACAGCATGGGGCAGATGCGTCTATTACAGCATGGGGCAGATGCTTTTCTTTACACATCTGCCCCCATGCTTTTCTATACACATCTGCCCCCATGCTTTCATATACACATCTGCCCCCATGCTTTCATATACACATCTGCCCCCATACTTTTCTATACACATCTGCCTGCATGCTTTCCTATACACATCTGCCTGCATGCTTTCATATACACATCTGCCCGCATGCTATACATGATGGTTGTCCTCTCTTACCTTCTTAAGGCAGGAGGACCCGTCCGCAGAGTAGCTGACACTGACACGTGCACGATGCAAGCAGGCGGGCGGGTGATGATGACGTCAGCGCGCCGCTAGAATTTATTAATAGTACGTTGAACAGATTCTAATTTGGTTTTTGATAAGTTGATAGGGAGGGTGTGAAAATAATATAGTAGTTTAGGGATGATATTCATTTTTATTGCACATATCCTACCGAGAAAGGAGATGTGATATGAGGCCATGTTTTAAGGAGAGAATTTAAGTGTGAAAAGAATGGAAGATAATTGGCTTTGTATAATTGATTATGTGAGGATGTGATATTGACTCCTAAGTATCTAATGGAGTGTGGACACCATATAAAGGGGAAATTGTGTCGTAAGAGGTTTTGTGTGTTTATAGGAATATTGATTGGGAGGATTGAGCATTTATTCGTGTTAATTTTTAGGCCAGAAATATTGTGAAAAGTGTTCAGTATCTTTAGAAGGACAGGTATCGATAATTGTGGTTCTGTGAGGAAGACAAGGGCATCATCTGCGTATAGGCTGATTTTATAATCATTTAATCCATTGGAATAACCTCTGATGTCTGGATTTTTTCTGATGGCGATTGCTAGGGGTTCTATGGCAAGGGCAAATAGGAGCGGAGATAAAGGACATCCCTGGCTCGTGCCTCTACCTAATGGGAAGAATTCTGAATTATTTCCTGGGATCCTAATACGTGTTTGGGGGAAATTATATAGTGCATTGAAGATAGCATGTTATGTCCGGACAGAGCGTCGCTATGACAACCAGACACTGAGCAGTTCCCACATATCCTGCTATGGAGCTGCAGTGATTCCCTGCTGTCTGCTTCGCTGATTTCACTGATTATGCAGAGAGAGAACCTCTGATAATACAGGAGGGAGGGAGAGGGGCTATCTAAGAACTATCTACAGTAAAGAATTATCTTGATCATTCACCTTTGCCTGAAGCTGCCTCCCTACGAACCAGGATAGAAGACATCAATACTAGTATATTATTAATATTTTATTTCCACTTCATAAAACATCTTATCTTGGTTTGGTTATATACACCAAACATACATCACCCTTATGTTCAATTTATTTTTCTATATGCCTGAAGAGTCCACCGTTGCTAGATTGACCCCACATCTGTGCTCATGCTTAGTACTAACCTATTTTTGCGGTGCTCAACATGTTCACAGAACAAGGACACATTTGTCCTAAAAAATTTTGGGTTTAATTGTATGTGTGACAAGTTACACCGTGTCCCAAAATGTATACCCCTTCCATTTGTTTTTATTTGGTTGATTATTATGGCCCTTATGGCCTATCGACTACTTTGCACTACATTTAATAGTCGTTTGTACACCTTTTCAATGTTTTTATACTTTTTTGTTACACATATCTCTGGTATTTCATATATCTCAAAACTTAGATGTTATATACATGCTTTCCATTGTAGTATCTCCCTAAGTTATCATACACTATGTCTGAATTGGTACGTCGTGGACATAATCTAATCCAACAAACTCCTATACTTAATATACTTTTTATTATACTAAAATATGTTCTGTCGATTCTACCCTCAAACCCTTTTCATGGATCTTAAAATCATCTCACACAACACCCAAGGTTTTAACTCCCCACATAAACGCAAAAAAGCATTTGAACATTATAAAAGACTTGGAGCAGATATCATCCTGCTTCAAGAAACTCACTTTGCTTCCTCCAAACATCCAAATTATTTCCACAAATCATATAATCAATTTCATTATACCACCTTTACAAACAAAACACGTGGAGTAGCAATCTTCATCCACAACACCACAATCTTTGACATAAAAAATATCTACAAAGACCCTGACAGTCGCTTTATTATCCTTAAAGGTACCATCAACAACCGTGAGATTACTATCGCCTCAATTTATGCCCCAAATGAATCCCAAACTGCTTTTTTTTACCACATTTTTTAACACTCTGGACCGCTTCAATTCCCCCCACATAATATTGGGTGGTGATTTCAATATGTCTGCCCACCCCACCTTAGACAGAAGCATAATTTCCCCTTCCTCCAAAGCGTTTTCTAAATCCACTAACTACTGCCTCAACAAATTTCAACTGATTGACTCTTGGAGAGCACATAATACAGGTATTAAGGCAAATACCCACTACTCCCACCCTCATGATTCCTATGCCAGACTAGATTATATATTTTGTACCCCGATACTCTTAGCTAACTCCTCCCAGGCTCATATTCACCCCTGTCCATGGTCAGACCATGACATTACCTCCTTTCACACATCCTACATAGGCCTCTCCCCTTCCCCATACAATTGGAGACTCAATGATTCCCTTTTAACTGACCCTACTAACCAAAATACAATATCTACTCATATCGAAAATTACTTTTCTGAAAATACAAACAACGACACTCCCCCTACCTCTGTTTGGGTTGCTCATAAAGCTGTCCTCCGAGGACATATTATCAAATTAGCTGCCACCAAAAATAGAGAAAGATTAGCAGAAATTAAATCCCTTACCAATGATCTTAATCATTTATATAATAAATTAAGAAATTTGGCTTCCCAAGATATCACCCGACAGATTCAAAATAAACGTCGGGCCCTAGACCACATATTATCTACCAACACTGAGAGATCTCTCAGATTTCCAAAAGCTACGTTTTTATTACACAGCAATTCCCCCTCAGCTATGTTCGCCAGAAAATTAAATCAATATAGTAAACCCACTCATGTGTACAAACTTAGGGATAGTAAAGGTAATTTAATTACACATCCACAGAAGGTATTGAAAATATTCACATCCTTTTATAAAGATCTTTTATCAAACCCTCATGTTAATCCAGACATCCCCTCCAACTCTTGGTTGGACAGTTTACAAATACCTACTCTTGACCAACACCATATAAGACTCCTTAAACAAACCCTGTACTACTGAGGAAATCTCTCTAATCATTAAATCCCTTAAAATCTCTACAGCCCCTGGCCCAGATGGGTTTACTACTTCTTACTATAAGAAATTTGCCCCCCTTTTGGCCCCCAACCTTACAACACTCTTCAATCATATTTTAATCGGCAACCACTTTCCTAAAGAAATGCTATTGGCCAACCTTTCCCTTATCCCCAAACCCAATAAAGATCACACCCTTCCTCAAAACTTCCGTCCCATTTCAGTCCTGAATAACGATTTAAATTTTTTTGGTAGATTACTAGCTGATAGACTGGCAAAAGTAATCCCTCCCTTAATTCACCCAAACCAGACAGGTTTTATACCAGGTAGACAAATAGTAGATAATATTAGATTAGTAAACAATATCATTCAAGATGCTAACCTACATTCTCGCCAAACTTGTTTCCTCAGCCTCGATATCCACAAGGCATTTGACAGCGTTAGCTGGTCTTACCTTAACAACCTTCTTCCCAAATTTGGGCAATTTTTTTTACAAGGCTTCAATGCACTATATAATACATACTTTCTATGCTTATGTATTACATTTTCTTCTAACACTTTGCTTTTGCTACACAAGTTATTTTGGGGATTGAAAGGCAGTTAGAAAGTTTTGCACTCAGGAGACAAAAATAATTAGAATCCATCATAGATGTGCGCAGGGGTGTGCCTGGTGTGCCGGGGCACACCCTAATCACTTCATGCTGTGCAGATTCCTCCTACTGCCCCATGTTGCCCCCCAACCTACAGTGTTGCTGGGGGGGGGGGGCTAGTAATTGTCATTTACCAGACCCTTCCTTTTTAAAATAAACACACTCACTCACTGTGTTCATTCATAACTGAAGCATATTGAACTGTGTTCCTTATTCTTCAGTTTGTGAAGAAACAGGAAGTCGTTCAGCACAGAGCACTTCCCATTCATTAACTGCCCTGTGCAGCTGAGGCTGCAGAGAAAGTCTTGTACGTTGGAGCTTTGGGGTGCACACCCTAATGCAATAGGCTGCGCACCCCTATGAAATTCATGTTAAAGTATTAAAAAGAATATGTTTAAATAACTTTCATATATAATAAGTTCTCCACAGGGAATCCCATTCTGCACAAGAGACATTGTTGGTGCTTGGTGACTTCTCCGGTACCTAGTGCTGCTATATGGAGGTGGGGTAGGGAAACAATCTTCAGCACTATGCAAACTCCATGTTACAACTTACAAAGGTGTTTGCGTCCAGTGGCTCTACAGAGGTAGGTATGCAAAGCTGGTTGGGGTAAAATGTTTTTTTTTTTTTTTAACCTGTAATTTTTTTTTCTTGGATTACATCACAGAACACAGGGAATCTTCATTATGATAGGGTTACGCTGCCACTTTCAAGTGGTTAGACACTGGCAAAAAAAGACAGGAAATTCCCTCTTAGGCCGTGTACACACGATCGAACATGTCAGCTCAGCAGACATACACACGATCGGATATGTCTGCTGAGCTGACATATCCGATCGTGTGTACGACCTAGCGGACAGGTTTTTCCAGCGGACAAATTTCAATGCATGCTTTGAAATTTGTCCGCTGGAAACCTGTCCGTCGGACATGTCCGCTGGTTAGTACGCCTAACCAGCAGACATAAATCTCACGCATGCATCGAATAGATTAGACGCATGCGTGGAAGTATTTTACTTCCTGAATTGGTGACGTGGCGGCGTCAATGTCACCTCCACGTCACCGCGTTATCCGTCCGAGGGGATTTTGGTCAGATGGTGTGTACAAAAAAAAGGAGGACTTCAGACAGTCATGGCCAGTAACCGCTTCCTAACAAAAAATAACTTAATAAATAACTTAAAAATTAACATTTTATTTATTATATTTATCCAACTACATTGAAACCCCTGAAAATGGGGAGACTGTGTATACAAATGTTTGCAGTTCATAAAATTTGTACTTGACATTTATGTTCAACCCCTTGAAATAAAGCTGAAAGTCTGCACTTCAAATTCATTTGGATTGTTTTCATTTTATTCTGGTGGCATATAGAGCCAAAAGTATGAAAATTGTGCCTGTGTCCAAATTTCTATATGGACCTGTAACGGAATGACCCGTGACACTAGGGTTGCCACCTTTTCTGCAAGCCAAACCCGAACACTTTTGCGGCGCACGCCAATTTTTTTGTAGTACGCACTATAGGATTGTAAAATACCTGGGACACCTTGTGGGTTACTCAAAGAGAGTAATAATCATAATGAACGGTGTCAGTAGGGCAGTGGATGGTGTCAGTAGGGCAGTGGACGATGCCAGTAGGGCAGTGGAAGATGCCAGTAGGGCAGTGAACGCTGTCAGTAGGGCAGTGAACGCTGTCAGTAGGGCAGTGAACGCTGTCAGTAGGGCAGTGAACGCTGTCAGTAGGGCAGTGAACGCTGTCAGTAGGGCAGTGAACGCTGTCAGTAGGGCAGTGAACGCTGTCAGTAGGGCAGTGGACGGTGTCAGTAGGGCAGTGGACGGTGTCAGTAGGGCAGTGGACGGTGTCAGTACGTAGGGCAGTGTACCTCCATTCAAAGACCTAAATCAGCTCTACTGAACCCAACACCATACAAACTGTTTACAAAGTGGCACTATGCATAATACAACCCTCCATTTAATTACAAAAAAAGCCCCAAAAAATTCAAAGCAGTCCACAGGCACCCCACAAATGGAGAAGAAAATAACATTAATCAGACAGTGCCCGTGCCCCCAATAGAAACCTCCATTACAGTGAGACAAAAAAAATTACCTTCTAGGAGCCGCTGCAAATATGTGTGTGAACCTGTTAGGGGGCGCAGTCTTTAATATCATGCTTTCTCCCGCAAAAACGTCCCAGTCCAGTGGCCCTCCATTTACTGTCTCTGGTGGCGCCGGTGGCTGGGTGGGAGAGAGAGCGCACAGACAGTGCTGTATGACCCAGCTGCAGGACATTAGCCCCACTGGAGCAGGGGAAGAAAGGGGGTGCGCATTGTTTGGGGGTAGCTGACAGAGAGTAAAAGGAGTGGGGTGACAGAGAAGAGGAGGAGGGGGGTGACAGAGAGGAGGTGGGGGGTGACAGAGAGGAGGTGGGGAGTGACAGAGAGGAGAAGGGGGTGACAGAGAGGAGAGGTGGGGGGGTGACAGAGGAGGTGGGGGGGGTGACAGGAGGAGGGGGTGGCGACAGAGGAGGTGGGGGGGTGACAGAGGAGGTGGGGGGGTGACAGAGAGGAGTGATTTACAGGAAGAGGGCTGACAGAGCAGATGAGAGCAACCTTAGGAAACTCACAGCGTGAGGCGGGACTCGGTAACAAGCAGGCATGATTCTCCACAGACTAGTCCAGCCCCGCCTCCACATGTGACCAGCAGCCTCCGCCCGGCCAATCACAGACCCCACGGGTCATGACCCGCTCTGTCAATCAGGGCACCCGACACCCGCTGGGCTCAGAGAACGCGCCGACACTGAAAAGCCGCCAAATGACACCTAGTCACAGTGATAGCGGGCACGGGATGCGCGGCCGCGGTTCCTCTCTTCTTATGTTGTGGCCAGGGTCGGAGATCTGCTTCCGCTGGCCACATGACGGTGGAATGTGTGCCCGGGTTTTCGGCGGGTGGAAACCCGGGCACATGTCTCAAAACCCGGACTGTCCGGGTCAAAACCGGACGGGTGGCAACCCTACGTGACACCCAAAGACCTGTGCCAGCAGACCAAATATCCGAGGAAACATGTCCGCTGGAAACGGTCCGTTGGACATGTTTCAGCGGACATGTCTCCTCGTCTGTACGCGGCCTCAGGAATAACCCAGTCCCACTTAGACAAGGCATCATTTTTTGTATCAAGCCATAAACAAAGGCATTTGGAAGGGATCCCTGTGTCCTGTGATGTAATCCGAGAAATGGATTTTACAGTTAAGCAAAAACTCCCATTTTCTTTATCATACATCCCAGGACACAGGGAATGTTCATCTTTACTGAAAATGAGTCAAGGGCAAGAAACCAACAAGCCCCAAGCAATTAATTTAAAACCAGAATAGGTTAGAACCTCAAGCAGCAATTAGTAAAATGCTCTGACCCAAAGTAGCATCCTCAGCGACTCTAACATCCACATGGCAAAACTATGTAAAAGTATGAACCGAAGACCAGGTAGCAGCTTTACAAAAGTGAGCTACCGAAGCTTGACGGCAAATTGTCTCGGAGGAACCAACACTCCTGGTAAAATGTGCATCAATTAAATTGGTGGAACTTTTCCTTCTAAACCAGGGGTGCCCAACCTTTTGAAAAACGAGGGCCACTTTTTAGCAACTGTGTAGTCAGTCACGGGCCACAATGAGCGGAGCAGGCGGATGACAGGTCCAAGTGCACTCTGCATATGCAGAGCGGACACAGACACAGCCCACTCTACTCTATGGGCCCTCCGAACTGATCTGCCCAGATGGAAGGGGGCGGATCCCCTCTTCTGTTTTTTTTTTTAGCGGAGGGGATCGGATTGGTAGGTGGGTGTAAATGGCCACAAGTCTGTCTACATCTGTGGTTCAATAGAGGTGAACGGGTCTAATTGGGTTGGTCACTGCTTTCACAGTGACGTGCTTTGGTTTACCCACACCGAGGATGCAGTGCAATGCACCTGTGGCTTAGCTGCACTTTGCCATAGACTTCTATTATATCCTGCTGGGGTGGTGCACTTTCTGAAGTGCACCAAACCCCCAGATAATAAGAGAAGTCTATGGCTCAGTGCAGGCAACCCACAGGTGTTCTGCGTTGCACCTGCAGATACATTTCTATGCAGCCTAGTAACCACTGCAGAACAGATATGCCCATATGTACACTGTTATTTTAGTAATAAACGTACCTTTTAACAACAGTCTTCTATTTAGGGCCGCGTACACACGATCGGTTCAAACCGATGAGAATGGTCCGACGGACCGTTTTCATCGGTTCACCGCTGAAGTGGCCTGATGGTCTGATGTGTGTACACACCATCAGTCCAAAATCCGATCGGACCAGAACGCGGTGACGTAGAACACAACGACGTGCTGAAAAAACGAAGTTCAATGCTTCCAAGCATGCGTCGACTTGATTCTAAGCATGCGCGGGTTTTTGGACCGATGCTTTTGCGTACTAACCATCGGTTTTGACCGATGGTCAGGCGTCCATCGGTCAGATTTTAAAGCAAGTTTTAGAACTTTGGTCCGACGGACGTCGGGCCGTACACACGGTCGGTTTGGACCGATGAAACTGGACTTAAGTCCATTCTCATCGTTTTGAACCAATCGTTTGTACGAGGCCTAGGTATCGCTGGCTGTTGCTGTCCCAGGCATAGTGCATTTGGTACCACTCTGCCTGTCCTAGGAGACGGCGCTATACAGGAAGCATCGGCTTATGCGACTCTGCTCTACAGCCACTTGTTTTCTCTACCGCCGGCTTCATTCCCAACACGGATTCTCTGGAATGGTGGGTCAGTAACCCACAATCTGGGCTTGCCAACCTGCCATCCCAGAGCAGGAGGTCATGGCCACATCAAAGGGCTCTGCGGGCCACATGTGGCTCCTGGGCCACTGGTTGTGCACCCCTGTTCTAAACATAAACCTGAGAAATAAGCTGACAGAGATGGTAGATTTGGAAGCTGCATAACCTTTCCTAGGGCCTTCAGAAAGCACAAAGAAAGAATCTGACTGCATCATAGCAGAAAAGTTAGGTAACATCTGAACATCACAAACCACATACAAAGTTTGAAGAGCCTTTTCTACTAGCATCAAATGCTTAGGAAAGAGGGACAGCAACAAAATGTCCTGGTTGAGATAGAACAAAGAAACAATCTTAGGTAAAAAGGAAGACAGAGGCCATGAAAACACCTTGCCAAGGTAGAGCACCATGAAAATGCTACTTACAGGAAAGAGCAGTCAGTTCTGAGACTATGCAAGCCAAAGTATTGGCAAAGATTACTGAGTTAGGACTAAAGGTGTATCCTGGATATGGTCAGACTGAGATTCCCGAAATTCAGAAAGCATCAACTTGAGGTCCCACGGAGTGAATACATTTTACACCTTGCCTAAAGGCCTGCACCAAGGAGTGTGAAGCAATTGGACTCTGTAAAAGGACTGCCAAGGCCAAAGATTGACTTTTGATTGTACTAAAGGCCAGTCCCAAATCAATCCCAGACTGAAGAAATGGCAGAATGCAGCCAACTACATACTCACAAGGATGAAAACTGAGTTTTACTCCAGACAAAATAAGACTTCTAAGTCCTGTCGTAAATAGTCACCATCCTAGCCTAGGGATGATGGATTCAGACTCCCCTGTCCCTTAGAACCCTGGCTTCAATGGCTATGCCATTAAAACAAGCAACTGAAGAGAAGAATGAAGGGTCAGACTATGTGACAATAGGTTTGGTTGATCTGAAAGGGTTCAGGGGTCATCCGCTAAAATTTTTGCAATGTCTGAGTACCAAGAAAGGGTGAGAGACCCCCTAGTCGACCTCACCAGGAATGCCCAGCTGTTCCATCCTGCCAAGACAGGGGGAACTCGACTTACCTGTCCTGCGGGGACTGCTGGACGCATTCTAGACAGACCCATCACACGATCAGTACAGGGTGGCTGTGACTCTGACATCAGTAGCCCAGTCATATGTGTGCCCCAGAGCATATAGCTCACCGGCCACCCCTGGAGCAACGGGGCATGTCGTGGCCGACCCAGCGTGTAGCTAACGGTCTGCTCACGCTTGATGGCCGGACTTGGGAGACTACAAGGATCTATTTTAGCCAGCACGTCATCCAGCCAGCAGTTGATAGTAGATCACTGGATCAAAAAAGTAGAAAAAAGGCAAAAAATCTCCAGGACCAATGGTCCCAACCGGGAGCCAGGTCCTTCTATGCTAGGCAGAAAAAAACTGAGCTGCTGGATGCAGTGTGAGGGGTTATAGCCAGTGGACCGCCCTCTGGGCGGGAGCTGTACAAGTTTAATGTTATTAATCTTGTTAACATAATTCTGCCCAGCTCTCTCCTAATAGGAGGCATATAAGCCCCTAAGGTCAAGATTAGGTGCCGTGTCCGTCCATGAACGGAAGAGAAAAGGATCCAGCACCATTTTGGTGCAAATGCAATTTCAGCAATACAGTTTATATGGCTGAAATTCGCATTGCACAGACATTGCATGTGATCTGTACAGCAATGCAGTGCGAATCACATGCGATGCCCGTCATTGCATATGTGTGAACCGGCACTAAAGGTCAAACACAACTATTTTTTTTTTACATTTATGTTAAAAGCCAATAAACAAGGCCAGAGGCTAAATAGATACAGACAAGAAAACATCACAGGATTATACATTAAATATTTTCCAAACACGTGAAAATGGCTTTTCTCTATATGTACATATATACAGTATGTATGCCACATATTGCTTATGTAAACTCATTCTGTATCCCCTAGCCCCTTCTTCCACCCATGACCAGGTGATAGTTGGGTAGTAGGTGCCTGCAGGGTGTTCACAGATCTAATGTGGGTACACACAGATCGATATTTGGCCAATTTCTGCTGTGCCAGCAGAATTTCGATCTGTGCAAAGCCCTGCTTCTGTCAAACAGACCCACTGGAAAACCTTCTTTGATCAGCGGCTTGCGGCAGCGTTGATCAGTGTATTCTGACAGTGGAGATTACAATACAATAATGTCCCGGAGGGGGGAAATTACTGCACCCACTTCACTGCAGGAATCCACTGGCTGAACAAAAAACAAACAAACTGTGAGTACCTAACTTAAGACTTTCGCCTATTAGACCCACCTGTCTAGTATTTGGAAGTGATGTGAAGGAGTATTGTTTGATTTATGCTAGCCTGAGTCTTGTTTGACTAATTCTATCCAAACATGTAAGGGTCCTTTCACAGGGTTAGTCCGCCCGACGGACTCCACTTTGCTCAGCGGGGGATCGATCCGCTGATCCCTGCTGAGCAGGCGGATGACAGGTCCATCTCCACTCACTGTGCAGAGATGGACCTGTAAGAGCCCTGTTCTTCTCTATGGGGTAATCAGATGAAAACGAACTGTCTGTCCATTTTTATCCGATCTACTAGACGGATGGAAAATAGGGTCGCCATCCGTCTGGATTTCATGCACAGGATCGGATCAGATAGCAGCGGGTGTCAGTGAACATGTCACCTCTGACATCTGCTGCCCCATAGGAGTGAATGGAGGCTTCCATCAGGTCCACTGACAGGCGGACCTGATCGGAAAGCCCGTGTGAAAGGGGCCCATTATTGAAATCTAGTGCTCTTGATTGTCTGACCACTGTGGCAGCCAATCATAAGTGATTGAGAAGTCCGTCCTTCCTCCTACAGGACAGGAAAGGGCTAAATTCTTGCACATTTCTTTCATTGAAATATTCCTAATACATCATAAACTTACCTGCTCTTGAGTGATTTTTATACCCTTGTTCGGATTTAACTTGGTGTAAAACCGCACATTGTTAATTGGATCATTGTCTTCCATTCCATAGTTAAAAGCAATCACCTGATGGTCAAATATTATGATACACAGGTCAATGTATTAGGACTATCCCTGAATAAAACAAATATTTGGGTACGGACATGCAAGTGCTAGTGTCAAGAGGCGAGTAGAATAACGTTTCTACTGTGGGACCTGCAGTTAATATTTTGTTAGAAGACAGGGTTACTCTAAGTTGATGTCTTTCAAATGCCCCAAATCTAAGATGCCCCTTAAAACAATGATTAGGCATTTGAGGAATAGTTTATATAAATCTGAATAAGGTGCATACCCAGTGAGGTGCTCCAAGTGCTTGTCACCACTGTGTTATCATTTCATGTCAGGTAATAAAATCAGCCTCTTACCAAACAATATGGACCATTATAAACAAAATCTCCTCATCAGATTGTCATCTGATTTTTCTGCTGGCAACCAGTTGCAGGATGAAGAGCAACAAAGCCATACTTCATAGTGTAATATGTTTTAAAATATTGCCTTTTCAATGCTATAATTGCACTTGCATGGTACAATGTCACTAAACATCCCAGGAGCAGTTTCCAACCAGGCGATCTCTGGGTGCCAAACTCCGGCGGACAGATAGTGTGATGAAGTCACGTGTAGGCTACGCCCGATGCATTTTATCAGAAGATGACATCTACAAGTGGATTGGCCAAACGGAGCACATGAAGCTACAATATTTATATAGTAACAGGGGGCAACGCTCACCAAGAATTAACCCCTTACGTTTCCCATATATCACAGCACAAACGCTCATTGGAGACATTGTCAATTTGTAGATATTTATGTCACATATGGCATTGGTTGTTTCTTGTTATCCTTATCATAGTATTGATTTTGATTTAGTGCCACACTATATTTATAATTTTGGTGTTAATTTGGTATCACAAATTTTGTGTAGGCAGCTCTGTCCAGGTATTATTTACCCCAGAGCAGAATCATTTTTTATGTTACAGATGTGCATGGGTAACTGTATATCATTTCATACAGATCTGCTTAAAAGAGAAAGATTACTTTAGAGTTAGAGAAATAGAGAATGTTAAAGACGGATAATGCTGGAAATCTGAATCGCATTTACAAGAACACTATATTTTCAGTACAGTATTACATTTTGGATGCAAAAAAAACTCACATCTACGATAAAATCATCTTTTTGGAGTCTGATGTCTGTTTTAAAAGCTATAGTATTGACGTTTGCCAGCTCAGTTCTACAGTCCTCCTGTAATACACAACAATATATGGTGAAACAGTCTCCTTAAAAATGGAAATATAAAAATGTATTTCAACCCAGACTAAGGGGCACATTTGCTGGTTACTGGACATCTCACCACTTTAAATCTTTCGTCATTGCTGGGCCGTGTCTCTCCTACAAATTTGTACAGTTCCCTGCGTTCCACTTTCTGCAGGATCTCTCTGGCTTTTTTAAGATTGTCGCTGGAGTACAAGATCTGATGGTACATGTTGTCTTTGGGAGAAAGAGAAAAGTGGAACAAAGGTGAGTTAAGAAGCTTT
This sequence comes from Rana kukunoris, assembly GCA_029574335.1. NCBI lineage: Eukaryota > Metazoa > Chordata > Amphibia > Anura > Ranidae > Rana > Rana kukunoris. Next base: position 132,295,920 of record CM056060.1, on the reverse strand, counting down.
CCACTATAAAATTCAAAATGTAAAAAAAAAAAAAAGAAAAAGCTTTACACTTAAAATCCTATGGAGAGAGAAAACATTGCATCATCTCAATATCACAACATCCTAATATTACTTGTCATAAGATAATTTTTTTGCAGAGTTGGAAAAAACAACAGACCTGTGGGGTATATTCCCTGTCGAAACAAATTTGGAGTTAGGATACTGATCAAATAACTTAACTTCCAATTTATCTATACTACCTTCAAAAGTCTTCTTCATACTAAGCACACTTAAAATCTGACCAGCTGACACATCCAATTGAGATGTATAGTGTCTTTATACTACCTGCCTGGAGTTTGCATGTTCTCCCTGTGCCTGCCTGGGTTTCCTCCCACACTCCAAAGATATGTTGGTAGGTTAATTGGCTTTTGTCTAAATTGTTCCTAGTGTATGTATAAATGTGTGTAATGCCCCGTACACACGATGAGATGATCATCCGTTCTTTTTTTTGCATGCTAATCGCACTGGAATCTGATGAGTTTACTAAAGTCACGAAAATTCTAGTACGACAGAATAAAAATTTGGAAGTGATGGCATGTGTTGTAATGCATTTTCGGACAGCTGTACTTAAACGAAAATCGTATGCTCTGGCATTGTACGGAAAAAAAAAATTGTGCATGTCCGAATAATATTGGATGAATTGTCATGATTGGCTCTCGAAAAAACTCTGTACTATCGCTTTGAAAGCATAATTTTTTGTACGATTTTTGGATCGTGTGTATGGGGCATTAGGGACCTTAGATTGTGAGCTCCTTGAGGGCGAAGACTGATCTACTAAATGTACAATATACAGTATATGTGTAAGCGCTGATGGCGCCATATTAGTACCTGTGATAAATAAAACGAATATTCGTGTCTAATCTCATATTCGCCAGAGGTCTGTTTCCATTACAGGATTGAGGAGTCCATTACTTTTTTCCTCCTGTAGAAAACACAGTCGACTATAGAAAGCTAGGAACTAACAATGATCCTTTAAAGGACACCACAGACCTCTGGTTATCAGTACTGCTTATAGGGGGGCCAGATGTATGTTCATGTCCAGCTTCCTAGAGAGAGAGCCTATATATTTAAAGTCCACTGTGTCATCTAAAGGAAGAGAGAAGGGATCGACTACTCATTTAAGCATAATGGTTACAGCCATACAAAGCTTTCCTTCATCCCCTGTGATCAGTTGGGTGCAAACCTCTGTAATGAACATGTTTCACAGTTATAATCAGAGTAAGGGCCCTTTCACACAGGGCGGATCCGCTCTGTGTACCTCCGCTTGTTCAACGGTGATCGCTCCATTGATCCCCGCTGAGCCGGCGGAAGACAGGGCGGTCCTCACACACTGTGCAGGGACCGCCCTGTCTTTTCTCCGCTCTCCCCTATGTATGTCCGTGTTCACCTGATCCGACCCGCAGACGGAAGGAAAAATAGGGTTTTCCTCCATCTGCAGAATCGGAGCATTACTCAAGCGGGCGAGATCGGGTGTCAGCAGATGTTCATCCGTTGACATCCGCGATCTCATAGGGACCAACGTATGTCCCTTTTTCATCTGCACACAGATGGATGAAAAAGCAGACATACGATCCGCAGGTGTAAAAGGGGCCATAGGGTCTGTGTTGAGCATTTGTTCACTTTAAATGAGTTTTGCATTCCCATATAACTCTACAGGAACACAAAACCTGCTAAAAGCAAGTCAAATGTAGGCCAAAATGAGGTCAACTGCAGGCAAAATACACCTGTTCATGAGTTTCAAATGAAAGGTTAATCCTTTTGCTGCCACTGATGTATTTCATACCTCAGCAGCAGGGGTTTATACACATTTATGTAAATCTGCCACGGACTGCGCTAATATTCTGTGACCTAAAAAAAAAGAAACTACCTCAACCCTATTCTTCAGGGCCTTTGCTTTCAGAAAATATGCGTGTTGGAGGTTTTAATTAATCTCGGGCCTAAAATGATGTGATAGAAAACAGACAAAACTGCTCAGGCAGTGAAAGGGTAAAACTGCCAACATCTTATAACCACCCTTGTTTTTAGCAACTGCTGCGACACATACCAAATTTAATGTTGTGTCCTGCTCATTATAAAAATTGGCCTTTTTTCCTGCAGTAAAAGACTACTGCCAAAAGCAGGGGCGTACCTAGAGCATTTGGCACCTGGGGCAGATCCTATATTTGGCAACCACCCAGCTCCCTCCAACTTTAAAATGTGAAAACACCCCACTGTGCCCCCTGAATACCTCAATATCTTTTTGTCACTACTGTATACCACCTCTCCACAACTACACCTCTGGAAACCTTTACATTACACAGCTCCCCGCAGCTCTGGACCCCTTCACATTACACAGCACCCTGTACCTCTGGACCCCTTTACACTACACAGCCCCCTGCACATCTGGACCCCTTTACATTACAAAGCCCCCCTGCACCTCTGGCCCCCTACACATTACACAGCCCCCTGCACCTCTGGACCCCTTTACATTACACAGCCCTTTGCACCTCTGGATTCCTTTTCAATTACACAGCCCCAGCACCTCTGGACCTCTTTACATTACACTGCCCCCCACACAGCACTGGACCCCTGCATAATACACATGCCCACACAGCTCTGGACCCTCTGCATGTTACACAGCCCCCCCACAGCTTTGGACCCCTCACTAGTTACACAGACCCCCTCCCTCAGCTCTGGACCCCCTGCTGTTACACAAACCCCCCCAGCTATGCTCCTTCCTACCTTACTCATGCAAAGTTGAAAAAACAGCAGAGCTGAATAGAGGGCAGGAACTTCTGGAGTTAATTTTTCATATTAACAAGCTAATGATTGGTTGCTAGGACCACCTAGTAACCAATCACCTGCTGGCAAACTTAGAAAGTTAACTCCAGCAGGTCCTGTCCTCCATTAAGCACTGCCCCTCTGTCTCTCTCTCCTCTGCTGTACAGGAGGAGAGAGTGTTTTCTTTCTCCTGCTCCACCCGGGTAATGGTACAGTCCACACCCGGCCCGGACACCCCGCACCCTGTCACAGCTGGGAAATCAAACATAGGGAACCTCACCGCCAACAAGCGGCGTTCCAATGGAGACTGAGCATGAATACTCTATTCTGATTACACATGCTGAGCATACCAGGTGCCAGGCATAGGCACCATACAATGTGAGTGCATCATAGTTGTACTACCATTTTAATAAATTATGGTTTTACACTATGGGAGCTCCCCTTCTGTTATTTCTTACCCTCTCTATAAAGGATCATTATAAATGCAGCTGACCTAGAATACATCATCCCTACATATTCCTACAAAGCACAAGCGACCACTCTAGCAATAGGTTGTCAAATTGTAAGGGTGAGTGTACATCTATGTGGGGCACTTCTGTCTTCACATTGAATACTGGAGCACCTTTAACCACTTGCCAGCCGCCATATAGCAAAATGACGTCGGCAAAGTGGTTGTGTTATCCTGACTGGACATTATATGAGGTGGTCAGGATAACAAGCCCGGGGGCGCGCATCGCGGAAATCGTTGTTACGGCGTGTCAGTCTTTACAACATGATCAGCAGTGTCCAATCACGAGTAGTGGAGGTTATCAGCGCAGCCCCCCCCCCCCAGGATGCCCACACTGGACCACCAAGGATGCCCACCACTAGGTATGCCACACATGGCCACCAGGGATGCCAGTGACCACAATGATGCCAGTGCCAAACAATAATGCCTGCCAATCAGTGATGCCCATCAGTACCATCCATCAGTGCCCATCCATGCCACCTATCAGTGCCCATCCATGCCACCTATCAGTGCCCATCCATGCCACCTATCAGTGTCCATCCATGCCACCTATCAGTGTCCATCCATGCCACCTGTCAGTGCCCATCCATGCCATCTATCAGTGCTGCATATTAGTGCCACCTCATCATATTTTTTTTTTCAAAAATGTTGGTCTATTTTTTATATTTGTTTAGCAGAAAATAAAAAACCCAGGAGGTTATGAAATACCACCAAAAGAAAGCTCTATTTGTGAGAACGAAATTATAAAAATTTAGTTTGGGTACATTGTAGCATGACCGTGTAATTGTCATTCAAAGTAAGGCAGCACTGAAAGCTGAAAATTGGTCTGGACAGGAAGGTGTATAAGTGCCCTGTATTGAAGTGGTTCATTTGAATACACACAAGCACTTTTTTTCACAAGTGGCACACTGGATTATTTTGGTCAAAATTTAACTGCTTTGATTCACCATGTGATGTTCATCGTGTTTGGAACATTTACTAGCTAAGCGCAGTGCTTAACCACTTCATACTCATTGTGATGCCAGGTAGCTCACATTCACACTGCTGCTGGCAATTATTTTTGATTATCACCGATTTATTATTACTTTGGCGCAAAGGTTTTCTTCTTTTTTTCAATGCATGAAAATAGTAAGGGGAAGAGAAGTAGAAAACTGTTTATGGCTGTTAGCATCTGATGATTTTAGAACTAACAATAGACTTTGGAATGGATCAGACATCCATCCATTCCTTATCCACCGTGCAATTGTAGACTTAGAACCACTATGTCCCTATGCGAAATCCCAAGGAGGGAACAAAGAGGGAATCCATTTGTTGGATAGTAGCAGTCACTTTCCAATGTAGAGAGACTTCCTTTGAATACTTAGTAGCGGGGCACAAGAATGGCTAATCATCATCTTCATTAAGGTCATCTTCATTAAACGCTAAAGAAAAGTTGGTCTTGGGCATAAGACAACTTTGTCTTTGCGGAATATGATGAAGGGCTGTTTACAAGAGGGGCCGCCAGCTCAAAAACACGTCTGACAGATGCGATAGCCTGAAGGATTCAAAGGGTGGTTTCTGGAAGACAGAGAGAACCAAGCTAAGGTCCAAAGGGAAGAACAATGTGCTGCAAGGGTACCGAATATGAGAAATACCTTGAATAATGGTCTTTAGCAGTATGAAGCCAGGGGCATTGAAAAAGGATGGATAAGGCTGAAATCTGACATTTAAGGGTGCAGAGAGTCAGGTTCTGGTCAGGACTTGTTTGTACAAAGGCCAGAAAGTGAGGCACAGAGTAATCTCTGGGACTAAAGTAATTTTGTTCACATCAAGGAAAATAAGGTTTTCCGGTATGATAATAGATCTTCCTGGTAGTGGCTTTTCTGGCAATAACTACTTTAAGACCGCCCACAGCATATATAGTATTGCACGAAACAACATAGCACATATCTTTTTTCGTGCACCAGATACTGTGAGCGCGCACGCCCGCTGCTCTTGGGGGGAAGCCACTCTACCGGGTGCGGCGGACAGAGAGGCAGAACAGGGATTTGCCTATGTAATCAAGGCAGATCCCTGTTCTGACATGGAAGTACACAGAGATGTTCAGGAACAGTGATTGTGTTCTTCCTGTCAGTCCATCCCCCACACAGTTAGAAAACACTTGCAGGAAACACACTTTGATCGCCCCATTTGATCATCCCTTCCCTGCCAGTTCCATTTATACAGTGATCAGTGCATAATTCTATCCCATAGTTTGTAGATGCTATAACATTTGCTCAAACCAATCAATATACACATCTTGGGATTTTTTTAATCAAAAATATGTAGAAGAATACATATTGGCCTAAATTGATGAATACATTTGGGTTTGTATCTATATATTTTTTTTGGATATGTATTATATTAAACAGCAGAGGTTATCAAATACCACCAAAAAAAAGCTCTTTCTGTGGTGAAAAAAAAAGACATAAATTTTGTTTGGGTAAAGCGTTACACGCCCACGCAATTGTCAGTTAAATTAACACCGGGTAATGGGGAGAAGAGGAGAAGGGGGAGGGAAGAAAGGGAAAAAAGGAAAAAAAAAAATCTAAACAGCAACAACAGAAGGAGGAACCCTGAAGGGAAGAAAAGATAGGGGTGAGGGAGCACTAGAATAGCACCACTAACAAAGGGGGGGGGGAGAGGAGGTGGAGCCCTAGATAGGGTCCCAAGGATGAATGACAGTGAGCAAGAGAGAAGGGGTGGGTGGAGTGTAGTGGTCATAGCCCCAAGGGTAGGCCCAGCTGGGCAGGGGGGGATGGTAGGGGGAGGATGGTAGGGGGCGGAGGTTATGGGGAGGGAAGGGGGGGGGGACCCCACAAAAACGTATTGATATTAGGGTTGTCCCGATACCATTTTTTTAGGACCGAGTACAAGTACCGATACTTTTTTTCATGTACTCGCCGATACCGAATACCGATACTTTTTTTAAATGTGTCCCCAAATGCAGCCATGTCCCCCCACATATATTGCAGCCATGTCCCCGCACATATATTGCAGCCATGTCCCCCCACATATATTGCAGCCATGTCCCCCCACATATATTGCAGTCATGCATGTCCCCCACATATGCAGCCATGTCCCCCACATATTGCAGCCATGCATGTCCCCCACATATTGCAGCCATGTCCCCCACAGATGCAGCCATGTTTGTCCCCCACATATTGCAGTCATGTCCTGTCCCCTACATATTGCAGCCATGTCCTGTCCCCCACATATTGCAGCCATGCATGTCCCCCACATATGCAGCCATGTCCTGTTCCCCATATTGCAGCCATGTCCCCCATACCTGTAGTAGATGCCGCCCCTGCTGCTGCCGGGTTAATCCCCGTGCAATACAGCGCGCATTACAAGCTTTCGTTTGTATACTTGTAATGCCCGCCTCGACATGTATAGACACTCCCCTTCTCGGGATTGGACGGATCGTCCAATCCCGAGCAAGGGGGAGTGTCTATACACGGATCCGTGCATAGACACTCCCCCTTGCTCGGGATTGGACAGATCCGTCCAACCCGAGAAGGGGAGTGTCTATACATGGCGGGCGAGGCGGGCATTACAAGTATACAAACGAAAGCTTGTAATGCACGCTGTATTGCACGGGGATTAACGCGCCGGTATGAGGCGGCGACCTTGCGGCGGGGGGAGTATTCTATTTAGGTATCGGGGGTATTTGTGGGAGTACAAGTACTCCCGCAAATACTCGGTATCGGTCCCGATACCGATACTAGTATCGGTAACGGGACAGCCCTAATTGATATAATATTTAAATATAAATCTTGCTATGCAGATTACACAGGTTTATCAGAAGCATGGACCAGTGTCACAAATAAGCACTTGAAGAAGGGGTAACATAAGATATTATTATTACACTGAAATGGAGGGAAAGGCTGTAAACTTCATGGAAAGTATATCTTAAAGTTTATTTTTAATATTTTTCTCACATTGTGGCTTATATAGAACTGTTTTCTTTCAGGGGTAATGGCGAATAGAAATAACAAGGGCATAATGTTAATGTCATGGAATGTCAGGGGCTTAGGGGACAAGGTCAAAAGAAAGGCAGTGTTTAAATATTTTGATAAAATGAAACCTCAGGTAATCTGTCTGCAGGAAACACATTCGCGGCCTGATCTGGTGCATTTATTGAACTTCGAAAATACCCAGTGCAATACAACTCAACACACTCCTCCCATTCCAGAGGAGTAGGTGTGATGATTTCAGCTAATGTAACTTTTGAGTGTTTCCAACAGCAGATAGAAGGGCAGATATGTTTTTCTATTGTGTAAAATGAATGGTCTAGTGTGTATTCTTGCTTCAATATATGTCCCTCCACCGTTTACGACAGCACCATTAAGGAATCTGGCGCAATTCATGGCACTTTCCCCCGACGTACCGGTACTAACACTAGGCGATTTTAACAACACACTAGATAGAAGCCTGGACAGAATATCTCTCTCATCTCGAGGGATGGGGCAGATGGCTAAAAAAACAGCCTTTGCTTCACTGCTCTCGGAAATAGGACTCTATGACGTCTGGCATGAGAGACATGTAGACGAGAGATGCTACTCATGTTACTCCGCCACACACGACGGACTCTCCCGTATCAACTTGGGGCTGGGGAATGAGTTGCTAATGCACCGGGTAGTGGACTCGGCCTACGAGCCTCGTCTACTATCCGATCATTCGCCATTTTGGGTAAAACTCAATGTCACTATGACATCGGACCGCATGCCCTGGAAAGTGAACCCATATTGGCTGACCCTGTTGCCACCTACAGATGGAACAGGGGAGGCAATACTGGAGTTCTATCACCTTAACAGGGGTTCTGCTAGCGCAGCGATTGTATGGGATGCACTTAAAGCATTCTTGAGGGGCTGCCTGATTAAGGAGATCTCGGGTATCAAAACCCGCTCCAGGGAATGGGAAAAAAAGGGTACGAAATGAACTGAAAGCTAGGGAACAAGCCCTGGTCGCAGACCCCTCTCAAGCAAGGCATGACTCTTGGAGGGAGGTACAATCCCTCTATAATTCTGTTCTATTAACGGCAGCAGAGAAGAGTAGATACTTTCAACAACAAAGCTATTTTGAGGAAGGGGAAAACACGGGATGCCTCCTTGCCCTTATAGTAAAGGGGCAGCAGGAAACCTCAAATATTACAGCAATAAGGGCGAATACTGGGAAAATGCATATCACAGGGCCCGATATCCTGAAGGATTTCCAAAACTTCTATGAGGATCTATACTCTTCTAAAACAAGAGATCTTGGCAAGATTCAGAATGTGAGACAGGTTCATAGCATGGGTGAAGGTGCTGTATTCTAAACCCAGAGCCAGACTCTGTATCAACAACAATCTCTCTCCTGCGTTTAAGCTTTATAGAGGTACCCGACAGGGGTGCCCATTGTCCCCACTGCTGTTTGCATTGGCGGTTGAGCCATTGGCCATTTTTATTCGCAACACCACAGAGGTGGTGGGATTCCGTAGGGGCCAGAGGGAGGATAAGATATCATTGTACGCAGACGCCGCGCTAATTTATCTAGGCGATTCTTCTGCATCGCTGCAGGCAGTGATGCAGATTATTGGGAAGTTTGGCTGCTTCTCGGGGTTTGCCATTAATTGGTCAAAGTCAATTTTGATGCCTATAGACAAAATGAAGAGACCATTGCCACCTGGGGCAGAGCAGATTGTTATAAGTAATAGATTTAAATATCTAGGAGTGGTGGTGTCTCCAGACCCGGCGGAGTATCTTCAGCTAAATCTGGGCCCACTACTGGCTAGACAGAAAGAGAAATGCAATAATTGGTGCAAGCTCCCACTATCGGTTGTAGGACGGGCAAACTTAATTAAAATGGTATGGGCACCACAGCTCCTGTACGTCTTCCACAATTCCCCTATGTGGATCACGAATAAATGGTTCAAGCAAATTGAAACATTGATGAGAGACCTGATATGGAAGAAGAAGGCAGCCAGGATTAGCCTAGCTACCCTTCAGTACAGAAAGCATAGGGGAGGCCTTGCAGTTCCGCATCCTAAAACCTATTTTTTGGCTGCTCAGACCCAACACATAGCGGGATGGGGACGGGTAAAGAGCGAGGATTCTATTTGTAATCTGGTAACCATATGTGCCCCCACATTGGAGGCAGCATCTCATCTGGAAATGGACCTCCCTAGCATACCAAGCTCTGCTCCGACAGGTATTTTGCTTAAAAGGGTTTGGGGGGAGGTCAGGAAAGCCTTGGGAATAAGGGAACTGCTGCCCTTTACCCCGATATGGCATAACCCAAGATACCCGGAAATACAGGAACTAAGGGGATTCAACATATGGAAGGAGAAAGGGATACATTTAGTCGAGCAGTTGTATGAAGGGGAGGTATTGAAAACATACGAACAGTTGTGTCGGGAATTCCAGTTAAACCCAAAGGGATTTTATCAATACCTCCAACTCCGACATGTGCTACAGGTACAACAAAAAACACAATCTTTAACAATATCGGCAGCACCCCTAATTAAGGTAGTACTTGGAACAGAGGATCGGAAAGGACTAATATCCAAAATATATATGGAACTACTATCTAGGGCTCAGGATCATACATCCTTAAAATGTCGCAGCAAATGGGCTGAAGACATAGGGAATATAGATGAAAATCTTTGGAAAAGGGCCGTAGAATGCATTCCCGTAGTATCGATATCAGCTTCACATAGATTGTCACAATTATTTATTTTGCACCGGGCATATAGAACACCAGAGCAGATGCACAGGTGGGGAGGAAGAGACTCCCCGCTATGCCCGAAGTGCAAAACACATCAGGGCGATTTTATACACTTGATCTGGAGATGTCCAAAATTACACCGGTATTGGGAGGAGATCTCCCAGTGCATAAGTAGACTGGCACGGACACCTATCACCCTGGATCCCCTGGTATATATATTGGGGGCCATAGAGGTGGAAACATTCCCAAAAGGAATTTATATAATGTTAACTAGAGTATTATACCTAGCAAGAAAACTTATAGCACGATACTGGATGGCTCCAGAGGTACCCACGGGAAGGCAGTGGATTCTACTTGTGAACTCTCTACTCCTTAGAGAAAGATTAACATATAGCCGAAGGGGGGATATTGGGAAATTTGATCAGATATGGCAATCATGGTTGGGTGATGCCAGACTCTCGCCGCCGCAGATGATAAGGGATAGACTACGGAGTTAAATGCAAGGAACGGAGAGGAGTAGTGCATAGAAACAAGAAAATAAATGAGAGGTAAATTTAAACGACTAAGACAAGATGGTGTGGAAAGGGAAGGAAGGGAGGGAGGGAGGCAACTAGAAACAACGCACAAAACAATGCACAAAAGGGATATAGATCAAGAAAAGGTAGTAAGTACAGGAACGAGAATTTTACACTTTTTTTATTATCTATTTAATATGTACTGTATCCTGTATTTGACTATGAGCACAAAGTGTATTATAATGGCAAAAATTGAATAAAAAAAAAATTAAAAAAAGAAGCAACACAGACAAAAAAATAAAAAAAGTAACGCAGTGCCGTATCACAAAAAATGGCCTTCCGAGGCTGAAGTGGTTAAGCAAGGTAGAAATCACAGACAGAAATGTATCTGTCCTTTAAAAACTGAGTTTCAACAGCCATGCCATTAAAGCCGCAGCAGGATGGAATTGTGGCCCCTGAGATGGCTGATATGGAAGGGGCCAGGGGGTCATCTGCCAAGAGTTTGAGTATATCTGTGTACAGGTTCTTCTGGGTCAATTTGGTTCAAATGAGAATCACTTATTTTCTTTTTTGCTCTATTTTTGTGGTGCAAGCAAGGCAGGTTTCAGAGTGGAGGGAAGGCATAAATTAGCCTGAACTGAGATGAGGGGACAGTTAGAGCTTCCAAAGCTAAGGGTAGAAGAACCTTGGCTCTTGCAACAACTTGTTGGCTATCCACAGCCTGAGTCCCCCATCTTTGGCATATCAGATTTAATACATCTGTATGAAGAGACTATTCCCCGTGGTCCAAGTCGTGGTGGCTGAGATATAACACTTGCCAGTTGTCCACTCTTGAGACGAGTGTGTCCAACAGGAAAATCTGGCTTGCTGCCTTCAAGGCAGCTAGGCACTTCATGACCTGAAGTTTGATATGTGTGGCATTGTATGAATGCACCTGGACTGGCTGTCTCTTCAGAACGGACCAATGCTGCAGAGATAACCTGACTGCTTTGAGCTCTGGGATATTAATGGGGAACTTGGTTTCCTCTCTTGACCACATTCCCTGAACCGTCAAGGATGTGTGCCTGATACAGTTGTATCAGTTGTAAGGACTTTCCAGTGATAGGGAGGGAAAGACTTCCCCCGCTGTTTGAGCTGAGCCCCTTCTAGGGGGTTGGTGATAGCAAATTTTCTTAATTTTTTTTTCTTAATATATTTCTATTTTATTTTTTATTAAAGGGCCATTTTTTTTTTTTTTTTAGAGGTCCAGAGGTCCCCAGTGCCCTGGATGGCAACCCCTCTTTTTTTTATTTTATTTTTTATAAAAAAATATATATATATTTTAATACATTTTTATTTTATTTTTTTATAAAAAGGGCCAATTTTTTTTAATTTTTTTTAGGGGTCCGGAGGTTCCCCAGGGCCCCGGATGACAACCCCCTTTTTTTTATAAAAAAAAATATTTTTTTTATATATTGTTTTATTTCATATATATATATATATATATATATAATTATTATTATTAAAGGGCACAGGATTTGTATGTTATACATATATTTTAAATTTTCTTTTCTTTATATATATATATATATTTTTTATTAAAGGGCTCAGAGGTCCCCAGGGCCCCATGTGGCAAACCCCCTTTTTTATGAATGTTTACTTTTTTATTTTTGTTTATATATTTTTTTATGTTTATTAAAGGACCCAGAGGTCCCCAGGGCAATGGATGGCAACCCCCTTTTTTTATTTATTTTTTTATAAATGTTTATTTTTAATTTTTTATATATTTTTTATTTATTTTTTATTAAAGGGCCCAGAAGTTTATTTTTTTATTTTTATTAAAGGGCCCAGAGGTCCCGGATGGCAACTCCCCTTTTTTTGTAATTTCTTAAAAAAAAAAAAATATATATATATTGTATATAATATTTTTTTATTATTATTAAAGGGCCCAAAGGTCCCCAGGGCCCCAGATGGCAACCCCCCCCTTTTTTTAATATATATATTTTTTTTTTATTAACTGGTTAAGGACCGCCTACTGCACATTTACGTCGGCAGAATGGCATGGCTGGGCACAACCACGTATATATACGTTGGTTTCTAGTACCCGCGACTCGGTCCAAAGCTCCGGGTCCGCGGGACTCGCGGACCCGATCGCTGCTGGAGTGCGGCGATCGGTCCCCGGAGCTGAAGAACGGGGAGAGCCGTGTGTAAACACGGCTTCCCCGTGCTTCACTGTGGCCGCAGCATCGATCACGTCATCCCTGTTATAGGGGGACGTGATCGATGACGTCACACCTACAGCCACACCCCCCTGCAGTTGTAAACACACACAGTCAACACTCAAATCCTACAGCGCCCCCTTGTGGTTAACTCCCAAACTGCAACTGTCATTTTAACAGTAAACAATGCAATTTAAATGCATTTTTTGCTGTGAAAATGACAATTGTCCCAAAAATGTGTCAAAATTGTCCGAAGTGTCCGCCATAATGTCGCAGTCATGAAAAAAATCGCTGATCGCCGCTATTAGTAGTAAAAAAAAAAAATTAATAAAAATGCAATAAAACTATCCCTTATTTTGTAAACGCTATAAATTTTGCAAAAACCAACCGATAAACGCTTATTGCGATTTTTTTTAACCAAAAATAGGTAGAAGAATACGTATCGGCCTAAACTGAGGAAAATTTTTTTTTTTTTTATATATTTTGGGGGGATATTTATTATACCAAAATGTAAAAAATATTGATTTTTTTTCAAAATTGTCGCTCTATTTTTGTTTATAGCACAAAAAATAAAAACCGCAGAGGTGATCAAATACCACCAAAAGAAAGCTCTATTTGTGGAGAAAAAAGGACGCCAATTTTGTTTGGGAGGCACGTCGCAATTGTCAGTTGAAACGACGCAGTGCCGAATCGCAAAAAGGGGCAAGGTCCTTTACCAGCATTTTGGTCCGGGTCTTAACTGGTTAAAGGGCTCAGAGGTCCCCTGTGTAAGGGGCCCCATAATTTCTGATGGCGGCCCTGTCTGCAGCAATCAGCCAAAATGTAAATTTACAGTGCAAAACATAAAACACACTCACAACAAAATAAATAGCTACTGTCTACACACTTTTTTTAAGTTCAGACTTTGCCCATCATAGTTGGACTACCTCCATAGAATTTGAGTATGGCCCTGGACCTACAGTTTATAGCATCCTGCTCATAACTCAATGCATTACACCAAGTGCCAAGGTGAGCGCCCCATGCAGGATCCGGTGCTCAAAGTAACATTGCAGGCCGTCCCCACAGTGTGGAGTCTGGATACAGCTCCCAATGTGTTACCAAGGTTGCACCGATCCGGGTACACTTTTGTGTGGTGTTGTGTGCTAGAGGACAGTAAGGTGTTAATTGAAGAATCTAAAAAAAAAAAATCAAAAATATGACAAACTAGTGAAGCTTAATTCCCTGTTAAAGGGGTTGTAAAGGATCGTTTTTTATTTTCTAAATAGGTTACTTTAAGTTAGTGCATTGTTGGTTCACTTACATTTTCCTTCTAAGGGCCAGATTCAGGTAGATGGGTGCATCTTTGTGCCGGCGTAACGTAACGCATATACGTTCCGCCGATGCAAACTAGTGAGGCAAATCCAGTATTCACCAAGCACTTGCTCCTAAGTTTGCACCGGTGTATGTGAAGGCACAAGTAGGTGTAAGTGAAACTGGGTGTGACCTTATGCAAATTATGGTCTGAGCCTGGATCTGACACTTACGCCCGGCCTATCATCCACGGGGCATGCTCAGTGACCTCTGTGTCTGATCGCTTCCCTGTGAGCATGCTCACAACTACCCCGGCCCAACTTCCTGAGATATGCCGGGCCTAAAAATAAGCCCAGACATGCGCCCGTCCGGTGCAAATTTGCCTCTGGGCCCTTAATAAAAAAATAAATATATATAAATAAAAAAATATATATATATATATATTTATAAAAAGGGGGGTTTGACACATGGGGCCCTGGGGACCTCTGAGCCCTTTAATAAAAATATATCTATATATAAAAAAAAGAAAAGAAAAAAAAAGAAATAAAATAATATAAAAAAAATGTAAAACACTTGTATAAAAAAGGGTTGGCATCGGGGGGGCCCTGGGGACCTCTGGGCCCTATAATAATAATAATATTATATATATATATATATATATATATATATATATATATATATATATATATATATATATATATATACGAACTTAGCAAGCTGAGCAACCCCTCTTGCAGGACAACACATCTGTCTGCCAACATGCCAGGGTCAGCCAAGGTCATAGCCAGGGCTGCCATAAGGGGGGTACAGGCAGTACACCTGTAAGGGGCCCGGGGGTCCCCTTATTTATTTTAAATACATTTTTATTTTATTTTTTTAAATACTATGGGCCAGATTCAGGTAGATGGGAGCATCTTTAATCTGGAGTAACGTTTCTCATTTACGTTACTCTGCCGAAATTTTAGGAGCAAGTGCTGTTATTCATGAAGCACTTGCTCCTAAAGTTGCGGCAGGGTATCGAAAATGAGCCGGCGTTATTCAAATTGGGCGGGTACGGGGCGTGTATTATTTAAACTAGGCGCGATCCCGCGGCGAACGCACTGCGCATGCGTCGACTGTCAATGCATCCCAGTGCGCATGCTCACAACTTCCGTTGGCACCACTTCCTTGGAAACGACAGCGCAATGTGTTCCGTTGGGCGTTTAAATGCGCCCGTAGATGCGCCATTCCGGCACTAAAGTATATCCTGCTCCCCCTCCCCGCAGTGATGTTAGTTTTGTTCTGAGATGGCTGCTTCCGTTCCCCGCAAACACACAGGAGAAAGCTGAACTTTAAAGGCCAGGAGCTGTCAGCCGTCATCTCGGCTATGGAGACCTATGATGTCTTCCTCCATGGCTGTAAAAGTCGACAGACAAGCAGGGACAGAGGTGTTGTCCTGCAAGTGGGGGTGCTCAGCTAGCTCTTATCGTCGGTAACGCTGCTGTAGCTGCTCTCCTGCTGACCTGTGGCCGTCTGGAGTAAAGATTAGGGTTGTCCCGATACCACTTTTTTAGGACTGAGTACAAGTACCGATACTTTTTTTCATGTACTCGCCGATACCGAATACCGATACTTTTTTTTAAATGTCATGTGACAGTTTTCAAACCACAATACAGACTAAGGATATTTTCTTTAGAAATATGAAGAACTCTAACTCAAGACATTATAAAAGAATAAAAATGAATAAAAATGTTTTATTTGCTTGTCACGCAGTACTAAAAAACTCAAAGAATTTTCACAGAACATGTTGATAAATACAAAAAAGTATTCTATTTAGGTATCGGGAGCATTTGGGCGAGCAAATACTTGGTATCGGTCCCGATACCGATGCCGATACTAGTATCTGGACAACCCTAGTAAAGATAAAGCAGCTATTTGTATAAATAACTTTGCGACGGACGGACGACATATGCGCGGCGCATGTATCCAGTGTATGGTGCTAATCCGTTCGAGAATTGGGAAATCTCCCTCATTTGCATATTTGCAGGGGAAATCAATTGGCGCGACTGATGCGCCAAGCGAAACTATGCGCTGACGATACTCTGGCGTCGGAAAGTTAAGCTGGTCGGGGAAAGCCCGTTTTCTGGCGCATCTAGGTTGGTGGGTACGGCCGCGGAGATACAACGGCGCATCTTGACAGTTACGCGGCGCATATCGAAATACTCCAGTGCAACTCTACCTGAATCTGGCCCTATTATTTTATTTTTTTATTAAAGGGCCATTTTTTTTTTTTTGAGGTCTGGAGATCCCCAGGGCCCCAGATGAGAATCCCCCTTTTTTATATATAAAAAAAAATATTTTTTATATATTTATTTTATTATATATATATATATATATATATATATATAAAAAATAAAAAAATATATAAAAAATATTATATATATTATATATATATATATATATATATATATATATATATATATATATATATATATATATATATATATATATATATATAATAAAATAAAATATATATATATTTTTTTTATATAAAAAAAGGAGGGTTCTCATCTGGGGCCCTCTAAAAAAAAAATGGCCCTTTAATAAAAACAATAAAATAATAGGGCCAGATTCAGGTAGAGTTGCCCTGGCACAGAGTATCAGAGATACACTACGCCGCCGTATTTTACCTGGCTCTAAGACGAATTCAGGTAGATTTCGGCCCGTAAGGTACGGCGGCGTAGTGTTTTTCTTGCGGCGGAATCGAATTAAGCCATTAGGGGGCGTGAAGCATTTGAATTAGGCGCGTCCCCTCGGCGATCGAACTGCGCATGCTCCGTTCAGAAATTTCCCGCCGTGCATTGCGCGAAATTACGTCGTTATGTCACATTTTTTTTGAGTAGCGTCGTTTATGTACATTCCGATCCCCGGACGACTTACGCAAAAAAAAATTAAAATTCGACGCGGGAACGACGGCCATACTTAACATGGGCTGTCTAATGTTAGACCAGATTTTTGCTTCCCTAACTTTACGCAGCAAAAAGAGGACTACAGATGCCGTAAAAGAAAGCGACGGATGATCATAACTTTGTGGATCGCCGGAAAAAGCTAATTTGCATAGCCCGACGCTGAAAACGACGCAAACTCCACCCAGCGGGCGGAAAAAGATTGCAACGTAGATCCGAAGGCTTACGAAGACATAAGCCTCTCAGATCGAAGCCCAACGCCGCCGTATCATGGTTTGAGGTTTCAAACTAGTGATACGGCGCGCGTAATTTGAAATTACTCTGGTCTAACAGGAGATAGACCGGAGTAATGGCTCTGTGAATCTGGCCCTAAATGTATTTTTTGCTTTGCTTTCTTTGTCTGAATTTCTCACTTCCTGTTCCTCCTCAGTAAGCTGTTCTAAATGACTTTCCACCGCTCAGATGATGGTGGAAATCTTACTGAGGAGAAACAGAAAGTGAGAAATTCAAACAAAGAAAAAAAAAACATTAAGGCCTCGTACACACGAGGCAATCTATCTGTTCAAATCGGTCGGACTGACCGATTTGAACAGATCTGTCTGTCTGCTGGCATTTTGGTTTGCTCGCGTGTACACACGAGCAAACCAAAATCCCCGCCAGCAGACAGCGCGCTGACGTGTCAGTGATGTGGCGGTGACGTTGACGCCGCCACGTCACCGCACCAGGAAGTAAAACACTTCCGCGCATGCGTCGAAACCATTCGGCGCCGGTGCGAGAAGACATGTCTGCTGGTAAGTGTACTAACCAGCAGACATGTCGGGCAGACGGGTTGCCAGCAGACAGATTTCAAAGCATGCTTTGAAATCTGTCGGGTGGCCAAATCCGTCTGTTTGCCCGTACACACGATTGAATCTGTCTGCTGAAACGGTCTAGCAGACCGTTTCCAGCAGACAGATTTGATTGTGTGTACGAGGCCTTAGAAGGGAAATTGAAGGAAAAGGTAAGTGAACCAACAATGCACTAGCTTAACCACTTGCCCACCGGGCTAATTTTTTCACTTCTCTCCTTCATGTAAAAATCTCAATTTTTTTGCTAGAAAATTAATCGGAACCCCCAAACATTATATATTTTTTTTTAGCAGACACCCTAGGGAATAAAATGGAGGTCATTGCAACTTTTTTTCTCGCACGGTATTTGCGCAATAATTTTTCAAATGCCTTTTTTTTGGGAAAAAAAAACAGTTTCATGAATTAAAAAATAACAAAACAGTAAAGTTAGCCGAATTTTTTTATACAATGTGAAAGATGAAGTTACGTCGAGTAAATAGATACCCAACATGTCACGCTTTAAAATTGCGCACAATCATGGAATGGGGCCAAACTTTGTTACTTAAAAATCTCTATAGGTGACGCTTTAACATTTTTTACAGGTTACTATTTTCGAGTTTCAGAGGAGGTCTAGTGCTAAAATTGTTGCACATGCTCTAACGTACACAACGATACCTGAATGGCGTTTACATATGTGGGCGGGACCTGCATGCGTGTTCGCT
The DNA here is from genome assembly GCA_029574335.1 of Rana kukunoris. NCBI lineage: Eukaryota > Metazoa > Chordata > Amphibia > Anura > Ranidae > Rana > Rana kukunoris. The sequence goes on along the minus strand of CM056060.1, from coordinate 132,277,393 downwards.
TCTTTTTTTACATTTTATTTTTTACTTTTATTCCTATTACAAGGAATGTAAACATCCCTTGTAATAGGAATCCGTGTGTCAGGTCCTCTTTATGGAGAGATGTGGGGTCAATAAGACCCCACATCTCTCCTCCAGGCTTACAAGTATGAAATCGGTGAAAAAACATTCACCGATCTCACACTGACAGCCGCGATTGCGGCTTTGTTTACTTCCGGGTACCGGGCGTGACATCATAACGTCGCGCCCGGTCCTCCAACGGTAATAGAGATGACTGTGACTGTCTGGTCACCAGTCATCTCTATGGTTTAGCGGCGAACGCCGGCCGATTCGCTCTCCGGGCCCCCGATGAAGCACCGGTTGGCGGCGGGAGGGGGGGACGTTCCCTCTCGCTGCCTATAAGAACGATCGAGCCGATTTGATCGTTCTTATGGTGCAGAGAATGGGCGGCTGAAAAGATTGATATCTGAATGATGCCTGTGGCTGCAGGCATCATTCAGATATCGCCGCACAAAGTCGAGGACGTCCCAGGGACGTCCTCGGTGGGCATGTGGTTAAAGGAACCTATTTATAAAATAAAAGACGAACCTTTACAACCCCTTTAACTGGTTATGGACCGCCGCATGTACATTTACGTTGGCAGAATGGCACCGACAGGCACATCAAAGTATATATACGTTGGTGCCTTGAGGGGGTTCGGGGGTCCGATCGGACCCCCCCCTGTACATACGGCGGTCCGTTTTGCTGGCCGAGCGATCCGGGATGAGGGGGCGGCTATTCGTTTTTGTCCGCCCCCTCCGGATCGCTCTCAGCCAATCCGCGCGCTCCCCCGCCCTGTCACTTCCTCCTCCTGTGTAAACACAGAAAGGAGGAAGTGATGTGATCTCTGCTTCAGCGTTTTTTTCAACCACCGCTGAGGAGATATCACAACACAGTAAGTCCTGCACTAACACTACACTGACACACACTACACATAGGCACATTAACCCCTTGCGATCGCCCCCCCCTCCCCCTGTACCCCCCTAATAAAGTTTTAACCCCTTAATCACCGCCCTAGTTAACCCTTTCACTCCCTATTGCCAGCAACACTAAGCGATCATTTTTCTGATCGCTGTATTAGTGTCACTGTTCCCGCTAGGTAGCTAATTTTTTTTTTACTAAAGACATGTGGCTAAATACATTTTGGCCTAAATGATTGACTAAAATTTTGTTTATTTGATTTTTCTTATAACAAAAAGTAAAAAATATTGTTTTTTTTTCAAAAATGTCGCTCTATTTTTGTATATAGCGCAAAAAATAAAAATCGCAGAGGCGATCAAATACCACCAAAAGAAAGCTCTATTTGTGGGAAGAAAAGGACGCAAATTTTGTTTGGGAGCCACATCGCACGTCCACGCAATTTAAAGCGACGCAGTGCCGAATCGCAAAAAGGAGCAAGGTCATTAACCTGCATTTTGGTCCGGGTCTTAAGTGGTTAAGGAAAACCACTCCCATCACCTTCAGCCACTAGTGAAAAAACTAAGAACTCACAAAGTGAGGTAGGATTATAGGGGAGGCGTGTCCTCAAAAGGTTGCCAGTGCCTAATTGCTTGAAGGTATGTACTTATAAACCATGGTGCACGAATATGTTGCCTGTATCCTGTACGATTAAGATATAGCCTTTCACGATGGGTTAGAGGGGGTTGAGAGAAAGGAATGGGATATGTTTTGGGCTTTAAAAATGCTTTTCATTTTGGATGTTCATTTCATTTCAAACTTCTGTCTGTCTATGAGAGTTCTGGAGAGCTGCCTGTACTGTGCTGCCAGATGTCATTATCAATTGTAAGCTAGATTTAAACACTGTGGGCCAGATTCAGGTAGTCCAGAGCATCTTTGCTCTGGAGTAACGCAACTCATTTGCGTTGCGCTGCAGAAATTTTAGGAGCAAGTGCTGTCATTCACGAAGCACTTGCTCCTAAAGTTGCGGCAGCGCATCACAAATGAGCCGGCGGAATTCAAATTGGGCGGGTACGGGGTGTGTAGTATGCTAACTACGCGCGATCCCGCCGCCAACGTACTGCGCATGCGTCGAGTGTCAAAACATCCCCGTGCGCATGCTCCAAAATCTGTGAATGAACGTCAATGACGTCACATTCCCATTCATGACCGTTTTACGCAAGCGACGTTTTTTTTTTTTTTCCGACGCGATGACGACGCCTATACCTAACATAGGATACTCCAACCCCATGTAGGTATATCTATGCGCCGCGTATCCCGTCCGGAAACGTCGTACCGTCATTGGGTCGCGCCGGAATTCGATCGTGAATTGCCGATTTCCGCTCATTAACATATTTTTTGAGCGTAAATCGGCGGGAACGCCCCCGGCGCCATTTTTAAGTTGAAGTAAAGATGCGATGGCGAAACTCAGTTACGCTCCTCGCATCGGAACTTCAACCCGGCGTTTCTTGTTTTCTGGTTACAGAAAACAGAAACGCCGGCTCAAAGTCACAGTTAGGCTGGCGGATCACTCGATCCGCCAGCCTAACTGTTCGTGAATCTGGCCCTGTATGTTCTAACAATGAGTATTGGTAAATAATTTACAAGCTTGCCTTCTACACTGTATGTAAATGAGAGAAAGCCGAGACCGTCCTTAGACTATCTATTTGGACAAGCTTACTTTTGAACCTTTTCAGGAATGCTTGGTGCCTACCATTACACCTAATCTGAAGAAACATTTTTTTTTTTTTAGGTATGCTGTGTGAATGGGATTACAATGAATTTTTCGGATTTGTACTGTACAGATAGATGTGAGGTAAAGGTATGGTGGGACACTTGATAACCTCCCCTAAAAGTTCTCACCTGTGAGCTTGGTATATGCTTCCATGTCCGCCACAGATTCAGACATACGAAAGGTGCCTTTTGACCCTTTTATCTCGATATAGGGATCTGCTTTTACGAAGGCTTCCATAATCCTAGAGAAAGAAGCAGAAAAAGGAAAGATCTCAGCAAAAATAAATGCATTTAGGCATATATATTGTCATCTGCATGGAAGAATTTTTAAATCCCGGCCCCAAAATCATGCATGTTTAGTAGACCTCTTGACAGAAATGATTAACAAGTCTGGTTCTTCTGTTGCTCATTAGAGTCCTATGAACTACATCCTACCGTCTAGGGATGAGCTCCATGTGCAGAGTCCGCCAAGAAGTCGGCACTGCGCTGTGCTGTGCTAATCACAGGCAGGGAGACATTGTCCCAATGCAGGCTTTATTGCTGTTTAACCACTTCAATACCAGACATTTACACCCCTTTCCGAACCAGGCCAATTTTCAGCTTTCAGCGCTGTCGCACGTTGAATGACAATTGCGCAGTCATGCTACACTGTACCCAAACATTTTTTTATAATTTTGTTCCCTTTCTTTTGGTGGTATTTGATCACTGCTGGGGTTTTTATTTTTTGCGCAACAAATAAAAAAAGTTTTAGTTTCTGTTATAAAATGTTGTAAATAAGCAAGTTTTCTCCTTCAATAAAGGGCACTGATAAGGTGGCACTGATGAGGTGGCACTGATGGGCACTCATAGGCGGCACTAATGGGTACTTATGGGTGGCAAAGATGGGCACTGATAGGTGACACTGATGGATGGCACTGATGGGCATCACTGATCTGGCAGGCATCCATAATGGTGCCAGTCAGTGCCCATTTGTGGGAACTAATTGGCATATGTTGGGCATGTTGTGGCAATCCTTGTGGCCATGGGGGACGTATCTGGTCATCCCACATGAAGGGGGCTTTCCTGGTGGCATCGCTGGTGGTCCAGTGTGGGCATCCACGGGGGAGGGGTGGTGCGCTGGTAATTGTTTACCAGCGCAGACCCCCTTGTCAGAAGAGCTGCCGATCGGCTGTCAGACTGACACACCACACCACTGATCGCCGCGATGCGCACCCCCACAGGCGCATTGGCGGCAGTTATCCTTCTGGACGTCCAAGAAGGGGTTAAAAGCGCCCAAAAAGGGCCGCTGCTGAAGTGCTTATACAGCGCTTTGGCAGAGCTGCCCTTTGATTTCAATGGGCAGGGCGTTTTGGGAGCAGTGTATACACCGCTCCAGCACAGCCCTAAAGATGCTGCATGTAGGACTATGTTTAACATCCTGCAAGCGCACCACACCAGTGTGAAAGCACTCGGGCTATACCTCATTTCACAGCTCTTCTCATCGATCACATGATCGGCTGGCTTTCTTCTCTCCCCATCTGATAGATGCAGCGGGCGGGGCCGAGATTTCCCTGCTGACATTACTCAGGAGAGGAAAGAGAGAGACAGCCGATCATCTTATCGCTAAGAAGAGCTGTGATTAGGATTAGAACTCCGAGGGGATGGTATGAAGATGTGAAAGTTATTTGAGCAGCAGGAGTTGAGGGGGCTGTGGGGGGAGGCACTGTCACAAGCTAACAGGCAGAGAGAAGGGGAAGAGAGCACAGAGGAGACAGATAAGCTGTGGATGATGGAGGCAAGTACGGATGACCCTGGTGTCAGCATACAGGGGGTATAGCCAGGCAGGATCAGCCAGGTGTTACAGGGGGCAAAATGACACAGCACAAGCACTGTGCTGTATAAAATGCTTTAAAAGGAACAGGATCTTTTTTTTTTGGAGGGGGGGGGGGGGGTTAACAAACGCTGTAATGTTCTGTTTGTATTTAGTTGGAAATCACCCTAAAACAAGATAAAAAAATGCAACTGGTTATTTAAAAAAAAAAAAAAAAAAAAATTATACAACAAGATTAAATAAAGTTAAATATTCAAAATATAAAAAGTGTGATTGCTTTACATTATCTCAATGATGTTGTTAACTTTATGCTGATATGCCCGCTGGTGAAGACTGTTCCGTGTGTAAAACATATTATACAGATTGTCAACTTCCTAAAACACAGAAGAGAGAGAGAGCATCCATATTAAAAAAAAGTTCAGGATTTTTGGTTTACCTGTAAAATCTTTTACTTGCAGTACATCACAGGACATCTTCTTCATTGTCATGACTACCTGGGTTATGACACCACCTTCAGGTGAATGAACAGTTGCAAAAAAAAGGCATATTTTCCTTCCCAGGCATAACCCTTTCCAGCTCAGCTAAGCCTCTAAGAGAGGTACTTGAAGATGCACAACAGTTGGTGTAACGAAACCGCTTGGCACCCTGCTTGGGTACTTTCGCAAACAGTGACTCCTGCCACTCCAAACCGTTCCAGCAGACCAATTGCAAAAAACAGCCCTATTACCCAAAGCATCATACACAGACAAGATGTTGGGATAAGAACCAAAGAAATGACTGTTTATTTAAATGCAGACACATACTTTGTACCCCACAGGAGGACATTCCCCTCTTTAGGATATTAGCATGACAATGCAAACTTCAAACTCCAATCCAATTAAAAGCTAACGGCTAATGCCGCGTACACACGATCACTTTTTGTGATGAAAAAAAATGACATTTTTAAAAATGTAATTTAAAATGATGGTGTGTGGGCAAAACGTCATTTTATGGCTTCTGAAAAACGACCAAAATTTTTTTCGAACATGCTCGAATTTTTTATGTCATTTTTCAAAATGTCATTTTTTGTGTCATAAAAAATGATGGTGTGTGGGCAAAACTACGTAAAAAATGACGTTTTAAACCCGCACATGCCCAGAAGCAAGTTAGGAGACGGGAGGTAAAACACCATTCATAATGGAGTAAGCACATTCATCACGCTGTAACAGACAAAAAAGCAGGAATCGTCTTTTACTAACAAGTAACCAGCTAAAAGCAGCCTCAAGGCAAATAGAACTTCCCCTTTAGAGTGCCGTCGTTTTGTTCATCATTTTCCAAAAATGATGGTGTGTACGCAATGTCATTTTTGAAAATGAAGTTTGAAAAATTTCGATTTTTTTTCATCACATAAAGTGATCGTGTGTACGAGGCATAACAGTGTACTTGAGGGGAGAGGGGAATGGATGTAAACAAAGGGGACTTTAAATGGAGCATACAGTCTAAGGGAAAACCAGTTATCAATTAGTTGAAATTACAGTGATTTTATTCAGTACATTTGAGCAAAAGTAAAACAGAGATTTATATACATATAATATAATTGATAATATTCAAAACCATAAATACAATTGTGAAAAACAGCAAAATTGATAATGTTTGTAAGCTTCCCATAAGATTTAAGAAACAGTCTGCACATGCATGAATATTGTAAAGCATTCTATAGGAACAACTATACTGAAAGTAAAGTAACTTCCATATTGCCCGACCTGAGTCAGTATGACCCGAAAGGGACTCTAGATATTGGTGTCCCAATCTTGAATCCACAAAACTGCATATATTGGCCACTGTTATAGGCTGTGTGTTTTATTGGATGATGCAGGGCTGGGACCCATGTCTTTCCAGATCTTTTTGTCGGCCCTGGGAAATGCGATGTGCACCGCTGATTGCCCCCTCCCCCCGCACGTGGGGGTGGGCGGGTATCATGCGCTGCACATCAACAACACGCATATGCCTTCATGTGTGCTGCGTCCTAGCTGGGACGCCGCGGCGTTTTTCAACTGCGTGCATCATGTGGGTCCCGTGTTTGGCGCCAACCGTCAGACGTTTTACGTTCAGACGGCAGCACCTCCTGACCCACTTGCACGCTACGTGGTGTTGGGGGTGTGTGTTCTGGAGCCGTGCCCTCTTAAGCCCGTCACTGGCTGGATCTCTCCTGGCTCCCAGTCCCCTACAACTACTGCACCGCTCAGGAGTAACATCTATGCTTCTAAATAAGGTACCCTTTTCCATCCGGCCCCATTATATATTTTGATATTGGGGGTTACACTACTTTATTATATTGTACACCTCTACCCCTACAGTTTTACTGTTATGTTACCTTACTCCGTATTTATGGAGTCTTATACCATCGCTGCCTTTATTATCTTTACAGAAGCCCTCAATAGATGTCCCCATGCTGCATTGTATTCTTTTACCAAAGTCACTGAGAATTTGCCTTTCTACTAGGAGCATCCATGCCTTTGTTTGAGGGGTTTTGTTGGGGGGTTGTGTTTCTGGCACATGCTCCCTCATTTCCCGTGGGAGACTTTTCCGGTGGACTCCTGGACCTAATTGGCCACGCTATACCTCCTCACACAGCATGCCTGTCTGTAAGTTTTACTATGGGAGTGGTTTGTCCTATTATATGTGCAATTTTATCCTCTGCCACATGCTAAATAACTATGAATCTAAATACTATATTATCCTATTTTTCTTAGATATGCATCACGAGCCTGCTCCTGATGAGTGGTACTATCAAACCACGAAACGCGTCGAGCTAGCTACTAGCCGTGGTTGCATCTTTATGTTATCTACATTATTTAGAATTCATCCTATGCAGTTTTGTGGATTCAAGATTGGGACACCAATATCCAGAGTCCCTTTTGGGTCATACCGACTCAGGTCGGGCAATATGGAAGTTACTTTACTTTCAGTATAGTTGTTCCTATAGAATGCTTTACAATATTCATGCATGTGCAGACTGTTTATTATATCTTATGAGATGCTTACAAACATTATCAATTTTGCTGTTTTTTACAATTGTATTTATGGTTTTGAATATTATCAATTATATTATATTTAACAGTGTAATTAACCACTTAAGACCCGGACCAAAATGCAGGTAAAGGACCTTGCCCCTTTTTGCGATTCGGCACTGCGTCGTTTTAACTGACAATTGCACGGTCGTGCGACGTGGCTCCCAAACAAAATTGGCGTCCTTTTTTCCCCACAAATAGAGCTTTCTTTTGGTGGTATTTGATCACCTCTGCGGTTTTTATTTTTTGCACTATAAACAAAAATAGCTATAATAAATATAGCTAATAAATATAGCTATAATAAATATCCCCCCAAAATATATATAATTTTTTTTTTCCTCAGTTTAGGCCGATACATATTCTTCTACCTATTTTTGTTTAAAAAAAAAAATCGCAATAAGCATATATCGGTTGGTTTTCGCAAAATTTATAGCGTTTACAAAATAAGGGATAGTTTTATTGCATTTTTTTTTATTTTTATTTTTTTACTACTAATAGCGACGATCAGCGATTTTTTTCGTGACTGCGACATTATGGCGGACACTTCGGACAATTTTGACACATTTTTGGGACAATTGTCATTTTCACAGCAAAAAATGCATTTAAATGGCATTGTTTACTGTGAAAATGACAGTTGCAGTTTGGAAGTTAACCACAGGGGGCGCTGTAGGATTTGTGTGTTCCCTGTGTGTGTTTACAACTGTAGGGGGGGTGGCTGTAGGTGTGGCCACAGTGAAGCACGGGGAAGCCGTGTTTACACATGGCTCTCCCCGTTCTTCAGCTCCGGGGACCGATCGCCGCACTCCAGTGGTGATCGGGTCCGCGAGTCCCGCAGACCCGGAGCTTCGGACCGGGTCACGGGAGCGCGCCGCGGGCGCGCGCCCGTGACCCACGGCTGGGTACTAGAACCAATGTATATATACGTTGATGTGCCCAGCCGTGCCATTTTGCTGACGTAAATGTACAGTAGGCGGTCCTTAAGAAGTTAACTAAACAGTAAGCTAATCAAACAAACATATAACTTCCCACAATAATTTGATTACAAGGTGAAGTAGACACAATACTAGTAGACAGACAGAAACAGGGGTGGACTGACAACTCATGGGGCCCCCCCGTCAATAGGAGATTATGGGGACCCACAGTATACACACACACAAACACACAGTATACAAACACACAGTATACACAAAACACACAGAGAAGGTACTGTAGAGGGGGGGCAGCTATAATCTTGGGATTTTTAGACCAAAAGGATGTCAGTAAGGGACATTTCAGGGACAGATGTAAAAAAAAAAAAAAAAAAGTGGCAAGGGGCCCCTTGAGCAATGCCTGAGTGCCTGAATGTTCAGTCCGCCCCTGGACAGAAAAATTAGGTGTCTCAAAACTGCACACCTAGGAGGAATCCAATGGGAGAGACACATTTAAAGCGGAGGTCCACACAAAAATGGAACCTCTGCTTTTTGGAACCCTCCCCCTCTCCTGTGTAACATTTGGTACCTTTCAGGGGGGAGGGATGGCAGATACCTGTATCATACAGGTATTTGCACACACTTTTGGGCATAGACCCCCACAGAATCTGCGGGGTCTACACCATTTCCTGTCCCTTCCTGCTGTCTTCTGGGAGACACACATGGATCCCAGAGGACAGCAGGGACCATTCGGAATGACATGGCAGTGCCACCCAGTGGAAGTGAAGCTGTGCGGAGAGAGGCAGAGGACAGATCACTCCGTCATGACAGGGTTGCAATCGGGACTAGAGAAGCAGTATAGTAGACTGCTCCTTGCACAACTTCTGCCCAGCGCTGCCAGCTAAAATGATCACCTTTCTAAACCTCAAAAAAAAGTCCTAGTCATTTCTACTACAAGAACAAGCAGAGGACAATGAGAAGGGCCTGAACTGTCTGCCAGCTTTGTAAATCAACACATCTAAGGAATCTAAATTGTATCTCTCTCAAAAGCTAAAATAGTTGTAGAGCAGGGGTGGCAAACACAAGGCCCACGGGCCGAATCTGGCCCGCCAGGCCTTGCCATGTGGCCCGTACAGCGGATGTAACGGATTGTCACCGATCGGCACACCACGCGATCCGCACCGCAGCCTCGGCCATAGGAAAGTCACCGGCTTCGGCCTAGCTCCGGAGCGGCGGCCATCTTGGTACACCCGGCAGCGGCTGTTTTGTCAGGAAGTGACGTTTCACCGCCGCCATCTTGCTCCACCCCAGAAGAGACAGTCGGCTTGCCTAGTAACCAGTGCACTCTGCACCGCCTCAGCTCACTGGGAGGGGGACAAGTGTCACTGGGTTCCCCCTCCTCTCCTCTCTCCTCTCTGGTGTCACTGGGGTCCCCCTCCTCTCCTCACTGGGGTCCCCCTCCTCTCCTCTCTGGTGTCACTGGGGTCCCCCTCCTCTCCTCTCTGGTGTCACTGGGGTCCCCCTCCTCTCCTCTCTGGTGTCACTGGGGTCCCCCTCCTCTCCTCTCTGGCCTCACTGGGGTCCACCTCCTCTCTGGCCTCACTGGGGTCCACCTCCTCTCTGGTCTCACTGGGGCCCCCCTCCTCTCTGGTCTCACTGGGTCCCTCTCCTCTCTGGTGTCACTGAGGTCCCCCTCCTCTCCTCTCTGGTTTCACTGAGGAGAGGAGGGGACCCCAGTGACACCAGAGAAGAGGGTGACACCAGAGAGGAGAGAAGAGGGACCCCAGTGACCCCAGAGAGGAGAGGAGGGGGACCCCAGTGACACCAGAGAGGAGGGGTGGACACCAGAGAGGAGGGAGGGGACACCAGTGACACCAGAGAGGAGGAGGCAGCGCACTCCTGAACCCCGCGCTCCCTATGCAGCGCAAGAAAACTGGAGTGCAGATACAACCGACCCTTTGAGGGCAACCAAACTGCTGATGCGGCCCTCGATGAATTTGAGTTTGACACCCCTGTTGTAGAGAGATGAAAATAATTCCTTCTGATCACACAAATGTTGGGCTACATAAAGATAGAAGTGATGGTACATGAGACGTGTCATTGTAAAAAATTATACACAAAATGTTATATATATATATATATATATATATACACACATATATACACACACACACACACACACACACACACACACACCACACACATATATATATATATATAATATGAAATTAATGTACCCTAATTACATTTATTGTCACAATCACAAAGAATAATCCACGATTTTGAGAAACATGATATATCAATAAATAATAATATACATTAATTATACGAGATTAACATACCAAATATAATAATAAAATATATAATACACATAATCAATGGACAGGATTGGTACAAAGAAATCGAAATAGATGATAGTGATACAGTTCATCATATAGACATGATTAACAAGATAAATTCATGATCATACATCCGATATACAGGCCAATATATATGATAATATAAAAAATTTTAAAATGCATTATTTAAACAGGCCAGCCAGCAGATCACTTCAGATGTTCCCATCACCAGGAAGGGACCCCCATTCATGCCACTTCATATTCATACGCAAACCTCTATGGCTTGCAGAGGGTCAATAGGTCTATATAAGAAATCTGCATTTATTCAGCACATTACACTTTATTTGTGCACCTTGGACTTTTATATTCTTATATTTTCTATGCATGTATTTGTTCATCATGCAATAAGTTATTGATAGTTTATTGTGTTGTACTATGTTATTATTTAGATTATCACTCATGTTTTGCATGTTTGCACTTTTTTCAATCTTATTCAATTTAGGATCTGTGTGTGTGTGTATTTTGTACTTTACCTTTGTCACAGCACTTGCTGGTAAGGTTTTTTTCCACAGAGATCACTTTTAGTTTTTTTCTCTTTGGATTCAGCACCCAGAATTTTGTTATACATACTCTTTAGTAATCAGCGCCAAATATTTGGAACATTTTCCTTTATTAGAGAGTTTTGCACATTATACCACATTTTAACAGCTCAGCACTATTTCTATACACAATAGGCCTATAACCCCAGTAATGGGGACAGGCACCTAGCTGAGAGGAGTGTTTACCAAGCCCAGACACCTATGTGGCAGTTCTCCTCAAATTTAAAAAAGTGTCCCAATACTTTCAGAGTAACTGGTACAGAACAGTGTAGCTACTGGCCACCCAGGGGGAGTATCGCACAACTGTACACGCAAATGTCAGGTGCTCCAAATGCACAAGGACATACAGGGGGCTGCCACACATGCTTCCACTCTATTGGAAGAGCTTACTGCTTCACAATCCAAACGTGACAAACAATGTGAAAATGGCCGCCACCAACTTGAGAGGCTTACCGGAAATATGGAACCCTTAAAGAACATACGTTCAAAAGGGTCAACCAAGCATGATAAGAATACTGTAAGACCAGATCATCAGCTGCAGTAATCGCACGACATCCAACACACCAATCCGCTGTGCCAAGGGTAGGAAGGTTTTTGGGTGCTTGTGGGGAATGACTCACCGGAGGTCAAACAACAGAACCGAATGGTATTAAGCAAAAGAAAAAGGAAGAGGACATAGTGTAATACTGTAGATAAAGGGTAATTTAATGTAGGTAAGAACACTTACATTAGAAGATAAAAACAGCACTGATCAGATATAAAACGGCAACAGTTTATATCTGATCAGTGCTGTTTTTTATCGCAAGTATTCTTATCATGCTTGGTTGACCCTTTTGAATGTATGTTCTTTAAGGGTTCAATTCTTCCGGTAAGCATCTCTCAAGTTGGTGGCGGCCATTTTCACATCATTTGTCACGTTTGGATTGTGGGAGCATCAGCACTCTTGTTTTCATTGGACTGCCACTCTTATTACATTTCACATTAGAGACTTTTTCTTCATATATTTTCACAGATATAAGTCTATCATTATTTTCATTCATTGTTGTACACATTGTTTATATTACTTGGTGTAATTTCTTAGCGCTACAATTTATATGTTTTGTCTGTTTTTTTTTCCACTTGTCTATTGATTTTGTAGCTGCTTACCATCCAAGATAGTGCGGAATTTTTTTGTATTTGTCACTCTTACTGCTTCACAGCTGAAGGGCCAGAGGCTCAATCTTCAACTCTGATGCCGCGTACACACGGTCGTTTTTTGCGATGAAAAAAAAACGACGTTAAAACGTCATTTAAATTGATCGTGTGTGGGCAAAACGTTGTTTTTTGTCTTCAAAAAAACGACCAAAAAAAAATTCCAACATGCTTGAATTTTTTGTGTCGTTTTTCAAAACGTCGTTTTTTGTTTCACAAAAAGTCACCGTGTGTAGCAAAAACGTCGTTCGAAACGACGTTTTTCAACCCGCGCATGCCCAGAAGCTAGTTATGAAGCGAGCTTCAATGGAAAAGAGTGGTGAACGTAACCTTGCTTTTTGTGGAAAAAACGATGGTGTGTATGCAAAATTGTCTTTGAAAAGTGACGTTTCAAAAACGTCGTTTTTTACTTCACAGAAAACGTCGTTTTTTTTTCATCGCAAAAAACGACCGTGTGTACGCGGCATTATTATGGGCATGCCACACAGGGCCTTCAAAAGTCCAGATTCCCCCTCAGGGAATTTCTGCCCTGAACCTATAGAGCGTCCTATAAACAAGGTCACCAAATAGCAAGTATCCTAGAGATCTTTGTCTGCAGGATCCAGTGCTGAGGCCCTCTGGGCCTCAGGCAACCAATCTAGAGCAAGTCTTTCCATAACTCAATAAGAAAAACAAGACCATAAAAAACTGAATACTAAAGCCAACATAAAAGAATCTTCAGAAAGACCTCACAGGAACATCCATCACCTAAGGACACCTAGTAAAAAACAGAGGCATTCGCTGATCTGGGAGGAGGTTTGGCATTTTTTTATCAGCGTCTATTCACCTGACAGTGAATAAATATGAAGACACCTTGTGTCCTGTGATGTATGATTAAGAAATGCTTTCTATGCACTGGCGCATAAGCTGTACATGATCAAGAGCTCGGGTTTGTGTCAAACAGCTATTTCAAAACACAACCATCTATATCTACCAAAATCACAGTTAGATGAATTACGTACATGGCATGGAGACTTACCTTATCCCTAAAACATATTTGCTTCCTCTTGTTGTTGTCCTCGTTGATAACAACATCACAGACTCTGGCAAGTTTAAGGCATCGCATATGATCAAAATTGTTGGCAATACCCAAGTGATGGCAGTCTCTGTTGGAAAACATTGGGTTGAGTAATAAGACATAAATGACACATTTAAAACATTGGTAATGCTCTACTCCGACTAGGGACGAACTATTTGTAAAGTGTATTTCCACTTTCGTGGACAAATTAAAAAAAAAAACACTATGTTTGGTGTCCCTATTTACACGGCATACTTTTTTGTTGCTTTATATCTTTTACTTTTTAGATCTTTCTAAGGAGAAGGCCTTGTGGCAGATTGCAAACATTTTTTGCCTGTCACAGACTGGGGACTCACTGAGATATACTTCATTAAAAGAGAAGTGTAGTGTGACAGACCACTTGGCACCCCACTTGGGTGCTTCCACCAAACAGTGCCTCTTGGCCTCCAAACCCTTCCAGCAGACAGAGCTTATACCAGCCCTTTTTTCCCCCAAGTATCGTATACAGACAAGATGTAGAGGTAAAAGCATTACCCAAAACATCACACATTAGGTAAAGTTGACACAAGACTAATCCCATCATCTAGGAACCTCCAAGAGGATTAGCCGACAGAAACAATAGGTGACTTAACTCAACTAACAATGGCAATTCACACCTAAGAAGCACACAATGGCAGAGACACACTTAACAAACATATAACACCTAGTAAACAGATTATAGCAGGAGACCCCAGCATCAGGACGTTTTGAGATGATTATATAAAGCAGTCATTGCCGATTTGGGCACAGAGCCCCCCTGCTCTTCCCCTCCAGTGTTTAGTGTAGTGCTGGGCTGTAGAAGGGGTGGAAGGCTGGCTCAGGCATCTGGGCGAATCCTAACATGATAGTCGGGGTCCCTGCAGAGCCTAGATTGGCTCTGTGACGACAGCGGCCTTTAACCTGCTGTCGGCTGAATTTGGGTCACAGGAATGCAGAAGTGCACTCCTGTAACCCACAGGAAAAGTATGGCCAAAATAACTTTGACCATACTTCTCCTTTAACATACAACGCAAGAGGCCAGCTTCTAGATTTCTAAACTTTTGTTCGGCTTTATGTACACTAGCAGCTCCTAAACTTAAGTTTAGGAGCTTTTGGTGTTTTTTTGACAAAGCTCCTAAACTGTGTTCCATAAAAGCCCATAGGGTTGATTTACTAAAAGGCAAACAGTCTGTGCAGTTGCTCCAGAGCTTCATATATGAGGTAAAGCTAAAAACAGCATTTTTCCTAGCACATGATTGGATGATGGAAGTCAGCATTCTGCTCATTCACTAAGCTCTGGAGCAGCTGCACTTGCAGAATACAACTGTACTTTGCAAAGTGAACAGTCTATGTGCCTATATTAAATCAACCCCTATTTATCAATGTACACAGTGCCGATCCTGACCTCCCCGGGGCCCTAAGCAAAATGACATGTCACATTAAAGTTGAGAAGGGGGGGGGGGAGCTACCGAAAAATGACATGTCACATTAAAGTTGAGAAGCGGGGGGAGGGGGTTGTTCTGCTGTCGGAAATGACATCTTACATTAACCACTTGATACCCGCCCACCGTCAAATGATGGCGGGCGGGTAACTGTATTGTCCTGACAGCACGTCATACGACGTGTTGTCAAAGAAAGCTGCTAGGGGCGCGCGCACCCGTCGCATCACTAAGAAACCCTGTGCGCGTGCCCGGCAGCCGCGATGGCCGCCGGGCACACGCGATTGCCGAGTAACTGAGCTGGGACGTGGAGCTCTGTGTGTAAACACAGAGCTCCACGTCCCTGTCAGGGAGAGAGGAGACCGATTGTGTCCCTTGTACATGGGTACACAATCGGTCACCTCCCCAGTCACCCCCCTCCCCCTACAGTTAGAACACAAACTAGAAGAAACATTTAACCCCTTCCCTGCCCCCTAGTGGTTAACCCCTTCCCTGACAGTTACATTTATACAGTTATCAATGCATATTTATAGCATTGTTCACTGTATAAATGTAAATGGTCCCACAAATGTCTCAAAAGTGTCCGATGTGTCCGCTATAATGTCCCAGTCCCAAAAAATAATCGCAGATCGCCGCCATTCCTAGTAAAAAAAATGTTTAAAAAAAATCATAATTATGTCCCGTATTTTGTAGGCAATATAACTTTTGCACAAACCAGTCACTATGCGGTTATTGCGATTTTATTTTTTACATTTTCTTTACCAAAAATATGTAGAAGAATACATATCGGCCTAAACTGAGATAAAAAATGTTTTTTTTTTTTAAATGGGATATTTATTATAGCAAAAAGCAAAAAATATTGTGTCTTTTTTCAAAATTGACGCTCTTTTTTTGTTTATAGCGCAAAAAATAAAAACCGTACGGGCGATTAAATACCACCAAAAGAAAGCTCTATTTGTGGGGAAAAAAAGGACGTCAATTTTGTTTGGGAGCTACGTCGCACGACTGCGCAATTGTCAGTTAAAGCGACGCAGTGCCGGAAGCTAAAATTTTGTCTGGGCAGGAAGGGGGTATATGTGCCCAGTAGGCAAGTGGTTAAAGTGAGAAGCGGAGAGTGGCGACTTCTTACCTCTTCTCCCATGCAGCCAGCGAGTTAAGAAGCGGGGTGAGGGGCCGAAGAAATGACTTCTCACCAGGCAGGGCCTCTAGTAATTTTGGGGGCCCTCCACAGCTTTGCGGGGCCCTAAGCGGCTTGCATAGTGAGCCTATGCCCTGAATGTACACATAGGGCCAGATTCTCAGAGGCGCTACGACGGAGTATCTCAGATACCCCGTCATATCGCTGTTTTTTTACCCGGGTATCTATGCGAGTGATTCCTAGAATCACTTTGGCATAGATACGGGTGAAGATCCGACAAGTGTAATACAATTACACTTGCGGATCGTAGATGTAATGACAACTCCAGCCACTAGGTGGCCTTTACGTTGTTTTCTCATTTGCCTATGGAAATGAGGCTACTACGCAGATTCCCGAACGCTTTTACACTGCCCCGTCGTCGATTACGTCGTTTTCGTACGCATAAGGTTACCCCTGCTAATATGAGGGGTAACCTTACGCAGAACCGTCGGATGCCATCAGGTGCCATGTTAAGTATGGCGTCGGGTCAGCGTCGGCTTTTTCCGACGCTAACGTCATTTTACTAAGTCGTTTGCGAATAGGGCATTGCGTAAATGCCGATCACGTTGCTTTGATGTCGGTTTCAACTACGCTTTCCGATGTGAGCTGGAGAATGCGCACTGGGCTTTTTCCCCGGCCGGCGCATGCGCAGTTCGATCAACGCGGGGGCGAGCTTAATTTAAATACAAGCCGCCCCCCTTTGAATTACGCGGCCTTACGCTGGGACATTTACACTACGCCGCCGCAAACTACGGAGCAAGTGCATGGAGAATACGGCACTTGCTCTGTTAAGTTGTGGCGGCGTAGTGTAAATGGCTTACGCTACGCCGCCGGAATTCTATGAGAATCTGGCCCATAGGCTTTTAGCAGGGTTTATAGGAACTGCTGCGGTTAGGTGAGGTTCAACCTCCCTCTCCTGAATGCAGAAGAATTGCGTTCAACCTAGAAATGTTTTGACGGGCGTGGCCTGGCGCATGGCGGAGTAAGACGCTGACCCTGTGAGCTCCCGCACACGCCGCGTTGGAGATCGACTTCAGACCGCACACACACCGCAATACAGGTCGGTAATGGGCAGAAAGGGAGGGGGAGACTCTCACCATACCCCCGATCCGGGCAGAGACGGCGAAATAGACCGGTTCTTCCATAAAATCCGGCCGGAGCAGCGCGACCCCCTCCCGTCCAAGATGGCGGCGGCCCGCTCTTCAGGGAAGCACTCGGCTTCCCACGGCCCCTCATCCCAGAAATCTTCCTCATCTATGAGAACCCGGCAGAGGGCTATGTCTTCTCCTGAGTCAGATGCTGGCTCGACCCGCTCAGCCTGCCATTCTCCTGATTCCCATCGCTCCTATGCAGGCTGGGATCTTGAGGCCTACATCAAGGCTCTACCAACCAGACATGATTTTGAGGCCTGTGTACAGAGGATGGAGCGCTCATATAAGCAAGAAATCTCCGAGCTAAGGCGGGATGTTACAGACAGGTTGGAGGAAGTGGAACATAGTGTGGGGGAAACAGTCTCCACGCTGCAGGCTCATGAAGTTTTCCTGAATGAACACACTGCACAGATCCAGCAGCTCATGCTTTCCCAAGACGAACAGGAGAATAGGGCCAGACGCAATAACATACGTGTCCGAGGCCTCCCAGAAGCAGTTGAAATAAAGGATCTAGCTCCAGTGGTTATTGGTATATTTAATGAACTGCTCCAAAAAGATAAGGAAAACCCGATAGAGCTTGACCGCATCCACAGAGCTCTGGGGCCCAAGAATCCCAATCCAGCCTATCCCAGGGATGTAATCTGCAGAGTGCACTTTTTTGCTATTAAGGATGCCATCATGCAGGCAGCTCGCACACAAGAATCCATCTACTTCGATGAAACCCGCATTCACCTTTTGCCAGATGTTTCTAAGCTGACTTTAGACCTACGTAGATCACTGAAACCACTTACCGGGGCCCTTCACGCTAAACAAATCAGATACCGCTGGGGTTTCCCCTTTCAACTTTCAGCATCCCACGATGGAAAGTCAGCTGTCTTTCGCACCCTCGGAGATCTCCCCAAGTTTCTGGGCACCTTTGAGCTCCCACAGATGCCCCTGCCAGACTGGCCGCTGAAAGCCCCGACCCCTGGATTCCTACCCTCCTCCGGATGGAAGAGACAATCCAAAAAACCGAAACGCTCCAGAGCTGAAGCTCCTATGCCACCCACGGAGTGATGGGCAGAGCCCCTCTCTCTCCCTCCGTTCTTCTCTTTTGCCTTCTCTTATCTAAGAGACGGGTCAGCTGAACTGTTCTCTGGCGGACTATCTGGTCTGGTTCTTGTTAGTACATTGCACTATTGAATGTTCCTGAAGTGTTTTATTTTTTTTTTTTTTTATTATTAGTATTTTTACTTTTATTTTTTTTTCTTATTATCCCTCATTGCAATGTTCTCTTTTTACTGTTACCAGATCTGTCTAACGTTTGCTGGTTTGATTATGTTCCAAATCTGACTCGGGCCTACCTGCCCCCAGGTTCAGCTTTGACCCCTGCTATTGGAAGGGCTCTCCCAGCCCTTCTCCCCACTTTCCCCCCCCCCGCCCTGATTGTACCCTGGTTGTATACTAGGGCTGCTCTTGATGTGTCTATTCATGTTGACTGGAGCCCCCCGGGTGGCATGACTTATGGGTTACGGACAGAGGCTTGAGTGCCCCGGACCCAGTGGAGCTTTTGGCTCCTTTCCTGCCGCCCGGGGGGATCCCCATAATCTTCGATTAGTCGATAATTTATATTGTTTGAGAGGTTCTATGTTTGCGGCGTGTGCGGGCATCTCGCTGTGTGTTGCCCGCGTTCCACCACTTAGGTTACTCAGCTGCCATTTTGGTATCAGCTGGAATGTTGCTAGCAACAAGATTAGTGCGGCCCTTGAGGCCACGATGTTTCTTTTCGATCATCTTTCTTTTTTCTGTCTTCCTGTCTCTCTTACCTTCCTCCTATGGGCCTCCATAGTACCAACCCCCTGGCTAAGTCCAAAGGGGTCTCAATAGCCTTCCACTCCTCATTCATGCCAGATGTTCTCGATACCCATGTTGACCCCTCAGGGAGATATATCATGCTTAAACTATCTTACAAAAATTTGATTTATACCATTACTAACGTTTATTCTCCCAACCAGGATCAGCTACAGTTCTTCTCCTCCGTGGTCTCTCGCCTAAAGACGTTTAGCACGACCAACATGATCCTGGGGGGTGACTTCAATGCTGCTCTGATCCCCCGTGTGGATACATCTACAGGTACCTGGACCTGGCTTGTACGGCTGATATTGTACAGACAATTGCGAACTTTGTCTCTGACCATGCTCAGGACGAGACCAACCCCTTGACGAAGTGGGAAGCCCTGAAGTGTGTCCTTCGAGGCAAATTCATTCAACATGGGTCCCGGCTAAAGAAAGCCCGCACCCTGGATGTTGCTCGCCTCCTTAATACAATCACCACGCTGGAGGACTCCCATAAGCGCTCTCCAGAGCCCTCTAAACTAGTGGATCTAGCTAACGCTCGGAAGGACCTCTTGCAGATCTTTGCAGACAGGGCTTTAGTGGCCAGAGACAAGGGGCGTTTTACTCACTATGCCCAAGCCAACAATTGCGGTAGGCTCTTGGCGAATACGATACAACCGCGCCCAGCCAGGCAGCACATTCCCTTCGTTGTCTCTTCCAAAAGTGGGAAGGTACACAACAACAAGGCGATTGCGGAAGAGTTTCGGCACTTCTACACAGGCCTCTATAACCTTCCCTCTCAAAGGATGGGATCCCCGGCCCAGGGACCTGGGTCTACGGATGCCATAATCTCTTATGTTCAGGAAACGGCCCTCCCTACTATTCCGCTGACGGAGGTGGAGGAGCTGGAGGCACCCCTGTCAGAAGAGGATTTCCTCCTGGCCATTAAGAAACTGAAAAATGGTAAAAGTCCTGGCCCTGATGGGTTTACCCCCCAGATTTTATAAAGTATTCGCGCCCCAGTTGTCTCCCCTACTTGCAAAAGCCTTCAACGCCATTGATGGGACTCTCTGCCCTTCCCCAGGCCTTTTACACGCCCAAATAGTCGTGATCCCAAAACCTGGCAAGGACCATTCCCACTGCCCCAACTATAGGCCGATTTCCCTATTAAATGTAGACTTAAAGCGGATGGTTCACCCCAAAAAAATATTAAAAGCCAGCAGCAACAAATACTGCAGCTGCTGACTTTTAATATTAGGACACTTACCTGTCCTGGAGTCCAGCGGCGTCCGCAGCAGAGGATGAGCGATCGCTCGTCACCCTGCTGCTCCCCCCTCCATCCACGGTGAGGGAACCAGGAAGTGAAGCGCTGCGGCTTCACTGCCCGGTTCCCTACGGCGCATGCGCGAGTCGCGCTGCGCCCGGCGATTGGCTCCCGCTGTGTGCTGGGAGCCGAGAGTTCCCAGCACACAACGGGAAAAGCCCGTCTTTTGCCCGAGACTGCGGGCCGGAAGTTGGTGCGGATACCTGTCTTTAGACAGGTATCTGCACCCCCCTCCCCCCTGAAAGGTGTCAAATGTGACGCCGGAGGGGGGGAGGGTTCCGATCAGCGGATCTTCACTTTAGGGTGGAGATCCGCTTTAAAATTATTCACTAAGATTCTTTCGGAACGCCTCTCCCCTCTACTCCCTCAAATCATACATGGCGACCAGGTGGGATTCGTCCCAGGCCGAGAAGCTCGTGACAACACCACTAAGACAATCCACCTGATTGCCTACGCTAAGCGCAACCGGATTCCGACATGCCTTCTCTCTTGCGACGCAGAGAAGGCCTTTGATAGGGTCAGTTGGCCTTTCCTGAGGTCCACGCTCGCCCAAATAGGCCTGGGTCCAAAAATGTTAGCACGTATTATGTCCCTGTATAGTAACCCCTCTGCATCGGTACTAGTCAACGGCGTAGTGTCAGAGGCGTTTCCGATTGCAAACGGCACCAGACAGGGGTGTCCCCTCTCCCCCCTCTTATTTGCCCTAGTTATAGAGCATCTAGCACAGGCGCTGAGGGCAAATCCCAGTATACAGGGGATACAGACCCCCTCATCTCATTGCAAACTTTCCCTCTATGCAGATGACCTTTTGCTATACGTCACACACCCACATGTCACCATCCCATCTATCTTGGCTGAGATTGCAAGGTTTGGTACCCTGAGCAACTATAAACTTAACCTCTCTAAGACGGAAGCCCTGAATGTCTCATTGTCACAACCTGTCCTATCGCTCTTGAAATCGAACTTCTCCTTTCAATGGCGGACGAAATCCGTCACATACTTGGGGACGGAGATACCAGCCAACCTGTCGGAGATATATTCCCTCAATCATGGCCCGCTGCTGACCAAACTCAAGCACCTAACTGAGGATCGCTTGAATTTGCCAGTATCATGGTTTGGACGGATGAACGCCCTGAAAATGGACATCTTACCTAAATTATTATATATGTTCCAGGCTCTGCCAATAGCCCTACCCTCTGCCTTCTTTCGGGCACTGCGCTCGATGGCGATTCGGTTTGTGTGGAGAGGGAATCGCCCCAGATTGAAACATAAGCTGCTTTGCTCCCCCATCACTAGAGGGGGGACAGGTCTTCCTGACTTTGAACTATATCACACAGCGGTGGTGTTTTCGAGAATCCTGGAATGGTTCCCTCGTCCGTTTAGTAAGGTCTCTACATCGGTCGAACAAGATCTTTCCCCTGTAGACCTCCGGGCCCTTCTCTGGGGCCATGGGGAGTCACTTCGGGCCCTTACAGACTCCTCACCCTTGACTAAAGATGCCTTAGCAGTTTGGTACCGACGGAGGACAGTCTTTGCCTTAACCACCGACCCGAGCCCGATGACTCCCCTGTTTGACAACCCGGCACTTCCGGAGGGCAAATTCGCCCACTCACTTAATGGGTACAAAAGAGACCATTGGCCCACGGCACGACAGTTTGTAGACGCTACCACGGGATCTTTCGCGATAGACGAGCTCTCTCCCCTCCCGAAGGTGACCTGGCTCACCCACATACACTTGGCAGCTTACTGTAAACAACTTTACGACACGAGACAGACCCATAGCCCCCCAACGGAGTTTGAGCAACTGTGCTCGCCCCATGAAGTCCCCCATCATACTCTCTCCATGATATATAAAACTATCCTAGGGCATACGAGCGCTTCCTTACCCAAATTCACCGCAGCTTGGTCTGGGGAGCTAGGGCAAGAGATTAGTGAGGCAGCATGGCAGAAAGCCTTCTATTACACTCATAAATCTTCTATCTCGAGTTATGTTCGGGGAAAAAATTATAAATTGCTGTCACGGTGGTATAGAGTGCCGTCCGCCCTCAGGATCATGTTTCCCTCGACCTCGGACTCATGTTGGAGATGTAACCTGGCTACGGGTACGCACCTCCACATATGGTGGGATTGCGAGATTATCCGCCCCTTCTGGAACCAGATATTCTGAATTTATTCGGACATGTATGGTGAGCCCCTCCCTCCCTCCCCTACTGTGGCCCTTCTGTCCATTCTCCCGGGTTCCTTCAAGTTCCAGAAACACACCCTTCTCAGGTTTTGCCTCAGTACGTGTAGGCAACTCATAGCCAGACATTGGAAATCCTCATCACCCCCGTCACTAGCTGAATGGGTCTCTGAAATGAATGGAGTCATGTTGATGGAAGAACTCCAGGCTAAGGCCCTAGATAACCACGCTAAGTTCTCCTTTACATGGGGACTGTGGAGGCACCATTCTTCCTCAGACAAATTAAAACAAATGCTCCCACCTGACTCGAGGCCCCCGCTGCCTTAAAAGATATGCGAGGACCTGAGCTTCAAAAACAGGTTCAAGACGCGGGGAGCCCGAGCGCACCACATCTCCCCCCCTCCTCCCTACCCTCCTCTCTCCTTTCCTTCTTTTCCTCTACTAGTTCTTTTATTTGACCTATCCCTCTCCATTATTTTCCGGTACTTCTTTTGCCCTCCACATACAGGATTGGTTCGTCCAAGGTAATCCCCTATTCTCATGTTGTTAGAGGCTCAATCCATTGATGCACTCCTTGTTGCTTTGGAATTATGGAAGTACTGCTATCTCGCTCTTGGTGACATCCCTGGCGTTGGGATATTGTCCCCTTGCGTTCTCCTGGCCACGGGTGCAGCAGGCTCCCAAAGGGGCGCCCTGGCTGGAGGATGCGGCTTTGGGACATGTTCTGTTGAACGCCGGATAAGTTTATATAAATACTTCATTGAGGTGACAAACTTACCCATATTATATTCTGTACTGTGGAAAATTCATTTTGTATTATGTTGAGGATCGGCCCACCCATTGTTGGGGGTCCGGTTCATGTTTCTTCTGATTTCTGTCTGAAAAATTTCTAATAAAACTTTTATTGAACCATAGAAATGTTTTGACCCAAAAACGTGGCAAAATCACACAGATTTTGCTGCATTTTCCCACGGCCAATGAAGGCCAAGTGTACATGAAGCCTTAAGATAGATACAGTAGTGTTCAAATATAGTTTACAACGGAGAATAAGGAGCTGCCACGACAATACAGACAGGGTTAATTATTTTATGTTACCCTACAGACCTCTCCTAAACATTACAAAGCAAGGAAAGTTTGGTACACTGTTTAGGCAAGCAAAAAGTTTAAAAGGGTAACCATGTAACAAAATTAAAGAAGATGTTATCACATATCCCAGTTTGGCTGTAAAAGTGAAAATACACCTGAACAGGTTTAGCACCCTTAAAGTGGAGTTTCCATCAAAAAATGTTTTTCCCTTTATAGTGCACATTAGACCTAAAAAAATAAAGAAAAATATTTTTTTACTCACCTGGAAATGCCTGTTGCTATGCGGTCCCACGAATTCTGCATTCAGATTCACCTAGGATCCCGACGTCAGCTCCCTCGGCTCCTCAGAACGCTAATGCTCCTGGGAAATGTGTGTCATTTCCCAGGATGCCGTGCACTTCCCCTACGGCGATTCATTGACGATTTTGCTGCCATTTGAATCTCCCAGCTAGTTATTGTTTATGGGTTGCCATCAAAACGGCGAGCACTTCCGCCGCCGCTGCTCGTTGTTGATGGCAACCCGAGAGGTTGACGGCGCGGCGTGTGGCAGGCGCAGCACTATGAAGTGCATCATGCGCTGTGGCATTAGAAGAATTGTGATATCTCTAACTTTTCAATCCAACAAGACTGTCTATTACTCTGAAATTCCTCTAGCACCGTTCTATTAAAGCAGTAGGTTTAACCACTTGACCACCGAGCCTGTTTTTCAGATTCGGTGTTTACGAGACTAAAACAGTTTTTTTTGCTAGAACATTACTTAAAACCCCCAAACATTATATATATTTTTTTCTAACACCCTAGAGAATAAAATGGTGCTCATTGCAATACTTTTTGTCACACCGTATTTGCGCAGCGGTCTTACAAGCACACTTTTTTTGGAAAAAAATCACTTTTTTGAATTAAAAAATAAGACAATAAATTTGGCCCAATTTTTTTTATATATTGTGAAAGATAATGTTACGCCGAGTAAAATGATACCCAACATGTCACACTTAAAAATTGCGCCCGCTCGTGGCATGGCGACAAACTTTTACCCTTAAAAATCTCGATAGGCGACGTTTAAAAAATTCTACAGGTTGCATTTTTTGAGATATAGAGGAGGTCTAGGGCTAGAATTATTGCTCTCGCTCTAACGATCGCGGCGATACCTCACTTGTGTGGTTTGAACACCGTTTTCATATGCGGGCGCTAAAAAATTTTTTTTTTGTTTTCGTATTTATTTTATAACTTTTAACACTGAAAAAAAATCACTTTTATTTCTATTACAAGGAATGTAAACATCCCTTGTAATAGAAAAAAGCATGACAGGTCCTCTTAAATATGAGATCTGGGGTCAAAAAGACCTCAGATCTCATATTTAGGCTTAATTGAAAAAAAATAAAAAAAATAAATAAAAAATAATGTAAATACTAATTGTTGCTTTAAGACGATGGGCAGGACTGACGTTTTGACGTCACTTCCGCCCAGCGCAGCTATGGAGACGGGTGAGGGACATTTTTCCCTCACTCACATACCCGGACAGCTGCCGAACGGACCCGATCGCCTCCGCCGCTACCGACGGCTACGGTAAACGGCGGAGGGCGCGGGAGAGTGGCAGGAGGGGGGGGCACGGAGACCGCCGTTATCGTGTGCAGGCCCGCCCACTGTGAACATGGATACCTTGGTTGTGGCAGCAGCTGCTGCCGTTACTGAGATATCCATCTTCAAAAAGAGGACGTATATATACAGTGGGTGGGCGTTAAGTGGTTAACATAAGATGGTGGATATATTTCTTTCTTCAGTATTTACTCTCTCTCTCTGTAAGTTATTAAAGCATTCTCTGATTTCTCTGAAAGGTATAACTGTGGTTTGCAGGGTTAGCTTAGTTTGGTTTGAAGGTATGGTATGATGAGTAGTTCGGTATGAAGGTTCGGGTTTGATATGGTTCGGGTTTGATGGAACTACAAGTGAACACACAGCTAAATCAGTATACAGTTCTAATCATACTATTTACAATAAGAACATATATATAACTGTATTACCTAATTTTGACCTCTGGCTTCCATAAGAACTGATCTCTGTATGTCTGCTCTCTGTCCTCTGTGGTGGAATGAACTAATTTGCAGAGCATGTGCTAGAAACTTCCTAGACAGTGGATGCAAAGCTGGCTGTGACTGGTCAAGGCTTCTGATCAATGTGAGATTGGCTGTGATTGGGCCAAGTCTTCTGATGAGTCACAAAAGCTTAACTCTATGCTTTCTGGTATGAATTAAACTGTGAATAACTTTGCTTACCTCCTGCCCCATACAAACAAATGACTCTTAGGCCTTGTACACACGAGGGAATATTTCCGCTGAACATGGTCCGATGGATGGACGTTAAATTTACGTCCCTGCCTTTGCGCCGAGCGGGGGTCCGCTACCCCCCCCCCGCTACATGCGGCGGTCAGAAACCCGCGGGGAGCGATCTGGGAAGAGTGCGCGGCTATTCGTTTCTAGCCGCCCGCTCGCGATCGCTCCCCAGAGCTGAAGAACGTGGAGAGCCGTATGTAAACACGGCTTCCCCATGCTTCACTGTGGCGGCTGCATCGATCGAGTGATCCCTTTTATAGGGAGACTCGATCGATGACGTCAGACCTACAGCCACACCCCCCTACAGTTGTAAATACACACAGGGAACACACAAATCCTACAGCGCCCCCTGTGGTTAACTCCCAAACTGTAACTGTCATTTTCACAATAAACAATGCATTTTAAATGCATTTTTTGCTGTGAAAATGACAATGGTCCCAAAAATGTGTCAAAATTGTCCGAAGTGTCCGCCATAATGTCGCAGTCATGAAAAAAAATTGCTGATCGGCGCTATTAGTAGTAAAAAAAAAAAAATAATAAAAATGCAATAAAACTATCCCCTATTTTGTAAACGCTATAAATTTTGCACAAACCAATCGATAAACGCTTATTGCGATTTTTTTACCAAAAATAGGTAGAAGAATACGTATCGGCCTAAACTGAGGACAAAAAGAATTTGTATAAAAGTTTTTGGGCTATATTTATTATAGCAAAAAGTAAAAAATATTGAATTTTTTTCAAAATTGTCGCTGTATTTTTTGTTTATAGCGCAACAAATAAAAACCGCAGAGGTGATCAAATACCACCAAAAGAAAGATCTATTTGTGTAAACACAGAGCTCCACGTGCTGTCAAAGGAGAGGAGACCGATCTGTGTCCCTTGTACATAGGCACACAGCATCGGTTACCTCCCCCAATCACCCCCCTCCCCCCACACAGTTAGAACACACCAAGGCAATACATTTAACGCCTTCCTCACTCATTTTTTTTTTTTTTACAAAAATACGGCGAAAAATACATATCGGCCTTAACTGAGAAAAATATATATATATTTTTTTTTTTAAATTGGGACATTTATTATAGCAACAAGTAAAAAAAATATATATTTTTTTTTAAATTGTCGCTCTTTTTTTGTTTATAGCGTAAAAAATAAAAACCGCAGAGGTGATCAAATACCACCAAAATAAAGCTCTATTTGTGGGGAAAAAAGGACGTCAATTTTGTTTGGGAGCCACGTCGCATGACCGCGCAAATGTCAGTTAAAGCGACGCAGTGCCGGAAGCTGAAATTTCACCTGGGCAAGAAGGGGGTTTATGTGCCTAGTAGGATTGTCCCGATACCTCTTTTTTAGGACCGAGTACAAGTACCGCTACTTTTTTTCAAGTAGTCGCCGATACCGAATACCGATACTTTTTTTAAATGTGTCCCCAAATGCAGCCATGTCCCCCCACATGTTGCAGCCATGTATGTCCCCCACATGTTGCAGCCATGTATGTCCCCCACATGTTGCAGCCATGTATGTCCCCCACATATTGCAGCCATGTATGTCCCCTACATGTTGCAGCCATGTATGTCCCCTACATGTTGCAGCCATGTATGTCCCCTACATATTGTAGCCATGTATGTCCCCCACATATTGCAGCCATGTATGTCCCCCACATATTGCAGCCATGTATGTCCCCCACATATTGCAGCCATGTATGTCCCCCACATATTCCAGCCATGTATGTCCCCCACATATTCCAGCCATGTATGTCCCCCACATATTCCAGCCATGTATGTCCCCCACATATTCCAGCCATGTATGTCCCCCACATATTGCAGCCATGTATGTCCCCCATATATTGCAGCCATGTATGTCCCCCACATATTGCAGCCATGTATGTCCCCCACATATTGCAGCCATGTACAGTGCGGAAAATAAGTATTTGAACACCCTGCTATTTTGCAAGTTCTCCCACTTGGAAATCATGGAGGGGTCTGAAATTGTCATCGTAGGTGCATGTCCACTGTGAGAGACATAATCAAAAAAAAATATTCCAGAAATCACAATGTATGATTTTTTTAACTATTTATTTGTATGATACAGCTGCAAATAAGTATTTGAACACCTGAGAAAATCAATGTTAATATTTGGTACAGTAGCCTTTGTTTGCAATTACAGAGGTCAAACGTTTCTTGTAGTTTTTCACCAGGTTTGCACACACTGGAAGAGGGATTTTGGCCCACTCCTCCACACAGATCTTCTCTAGATCAGTCAGGTTTCTGGGCTGTCGCTGAGAAACACGGAGTTTGAGCTCCCTCCAAAGATTCTGTATTGTGTTTAGGTCTGGAGACTGGCTAGACCACGCCAGAACCTTGATATGCTTCTTACAGAGCCACTCCTTGGTTATCCTGGCTGTGTGCGTCGGGTCATTGTCATGTTGGAAGACCCAGCCTCGACCCATCTTCAAAGCTCTAACTGAGGGAAGGAGGTTGTTGCCCAAAATCTCGCAATACATGGCCCCGGTCATCCTCTCCTTAATACAGTGCAGTCGCCCTGTCCCATGTGCAGAAAAACACCCCCAAAAGCATGATGCTACCACCCCCATGCTTCACAGTAGGGATGGTGTTCTTGGGATGGTACTCATCATTCTTCTTCCTCCAAACACGGTTAGTGGAATTATGACCAAAAAGTTCTATTTTGGTCTCATCTGACCACATGACTTTCTCCCATGACTCCTCTGGATCATCCAAATGGTCATTGGCAAACTTAAGACGGGCCTTGACATGTGCTGGTTTAAGCAGGGGAACCTTCCGTGCCATGCATGATTTCAAACCATGACGTCTTAGGCCTCGTACACACGAGGGGATATGTCCGCTGAAAACGGTCCGATGGACCGTTTCAGCAGACATCTCCGCTCGTGTGTATGGGCTAGCGGACAGATTTCTCCACCCGACAGATTTCAAAGCATGCTTTGAAATCCATCCGGTGGAATCTGTCCGCCCGACATGTCTGCTGGTTAGTACACTTACCAGCAGACATGTCGTCCCCAACCGCCGCCGCCGAATGGATTCGGCGCATGCGCGGAAGTGTTTAACTTCCTGGTGCGGTGACGTGGCGGTGTCAACGTCACCGCGCCTTCCGGCGGCGGGGAATTTGATCCGATGGTGTGTACACGCCATCAGATCAAACTCCCGATCGGACATATCCGATGGAAATGGTCCGCGGACCGTTTTCATCGGATATGTCCGATCGTGTGTACGAGGCCTTAGTGTATTACCAACAGTAACCTTGGAAACGGTGGTCCCAGCTCTTTTCAGGTCATTGACCAGCTCCTCCCGTGTAGTCCTGGGCTGATTTCTCACCTTTCTTAGGATTATTGAGACCCCACGAGGTGAGATTTTGCATTGAGCCCCAGTCCGAGGGAGATTGACAGTCATGTTTAGCTTCTTCCATTTTCTAATGATTGCTCCAACAGTGGACCCTTTTTCACCAAGCTGCTTGGCAAATTTCCCCGTAGCCCTTTCCAGCCATGTGGAGGTGTACAATTTTGCCTCTAGTGCCTTTGGACAGCTCTTTGGTCTTGGCCATGTTAGTAGTTGGATTCTTACTGATTGTATGGGGTGGACAGGTGTCTTCATGCAGCTAATGACCTCAAACAGGTGCATCTAATTTAGGATAATAAATGGAGTGGAGGTGGACATTTTAAAGGCAGACTAACAGGTCTTTGAGGCTGGGTTCACACTACACTACACGACTTTCATCCTACTTTGCTCTGCGACATTTGTCCTACTTTGATCCTACATCCATCCTACTTTCATGAACAGGATACTACTTTGGTCCTACATGGGATAGACTGACTTGTTCTTTGACCAATCAAAACAATCCCAGAGTGAGATAAATTCCTTTTACTGGTGCTGTAATCACATGTCAGGTGGCAAAAGTCGGATGGTTAGGACAAGGCTCCTACTTTGGTCCTACTTCAATGATATTCAATGGGCTGAAGTAGGATCAATGTAGGACCAAAGTAGTACAGGGAGTAGTTTCAAAGCTAACTGGTCCGACTTGTGTAGGACCAGTTAAGACTCATAGGGAAACATTGATTTTCACACGTCATGCTACATGAGCTCCCAATGTAGGAGCGATGTCGGAACAAGTGTGAACCCAGCCTGAGGGTCAGAATTCTAGCTGATAGACAGGTGTTCAAAATACTTCTTTGCAGCTGTATCATACAAATAAATAGTTAAAAATTCATAAATTGTGATTTCTGGAATTTTTTCTGGAATTTTTCTCACAGTGGACATGCACCTACAATTTCAGACCCCTCCATGATTTCCAAGTGGGAGAACTTGCAAAATAGCAGGGTGTTCAAATACTTATTTTCCGCACTGTATGTCCCCCATATTGCAGCCATGCATGTCCCCCACATATTGCAGCCATGTATGTCCCCCACATATTCCAGCCATATATGTCCCCCACATATTGCAGCCATGTATGTCCCCCATATTGCAGCCACGCCGCGCCATGTATAGACACGTCGGATCCGTGCATAGACACTCCCCCTTGCTCGGGATTGGACAGATCCGTCCAATCCGGAGAAGGGGAGTGTCTATACATGGCGAGGCGGGCATTACAAGTATACAAATGAAAACTTGTAATGCGCGCTCTATTGCACGGGGATTAACGCGACGTTATGCGGTATGCGGCGGCGGGGGGGGGGGTGGGGGGTGGGGGGCTATTTAGGACGGGGGTATGGGTACAAGTACTCCCGAAGTATTCTATTTAGGTATCGGACAACCCTAGGGTAAGCAATTTGCGGGAGCAATATATCTTTTTTTTTTACTTTATACTTTATTGAATTTTTTTTTCCCCCAGAACATCTTAACATACCAAAAAATCTTATTCCCTTTCCTATCTCCCTGCGCCATTTATTATACAGAAGCAAAATATAAATACTCGGCAATAATTATTTAATCTATACCAAATTTTCCGCCCTTGAACTTCCCATTCGAAACTTACTTTCTCCATACCCACTGTCATCCACCCTTCCCTCCATATTCCACACCTTTCACCCTCATTCACACTACTCCTCCATTCCTATATGTCGCCACTTATTTTAATTGCTTTCATTCTCTACCCCTTTTCTTTTTTCTTTAACAAGGTTGTCATTTATCCCTGTCCTTTCTTCAAATCTTTATGTACAAATGGTGGCAATCAGTGTCTTCTGCCTCAGTCTGATGCCGCGTACACACGATCACTTTATGTGATGAAAAAAACCAACGTTTTCTGTGAAGTAAAAAGCGACGTTTTTGAAACTTCAATTTTCAAAGACGATGTTGCCTACACACCATCGTTTTTTCACATTGCTCTAGCAAAGCGAGGTTACGTTCACCACTCTTTTCCATTGAAGCTCGCTTCATAACTAGTTTCTGGGCATGCGCGGGTTGAAAAACGTTGTTTTAAACGACGTTTTTTGCTACACACCGTGATTTTTTGTGAAACAAAAAACAACGTTTTGAAAAACGACACAAAAAATTGAAGCATGCTTCAATTTTTTTTTGTTGTTTTTTACAAGACATAAAACAACGTTTTCCCCCCACACACGGTCATTTAAATTGACGTTTTTAAAAACCTATTTTTTCATCACATAAAGTGATCGTGTGTAGTGTATGCGGCATAAGAAGGGTATCCTTTTATCTCTCACCAGTGTTTCCAGATCTCTTCGTATTTCTTTAAACAACCTTGTTTGACATATACAGATTTTTCCTTCAGGATTGTCTCGTTCATGCCTCGCTCCCATTCTATACAAGTTGGGGGTGAGACTGACTGCCAGCTTGCCTGGAATAAACACCCGAGGAATGAAATCTAGGTGTATCCGGGGTTTCCCTCCCCTCTACAAACCCCAGCACACAAAGCCTTACATCCGGGTTTGGATGTCTTCCGAATACCTGACTTATAACTCTGGATACCTCCTTCCAGTACCGGAATAATTTTCGGACACCTCCAAAACATGTGGATTAAATCCCCTTTTATTTCCCCACACCTTGGACAACTAGCATCTAACCTACAGCCAAACAAGAAGAGTCGTTGAGTATAGCAGGGCTCAAAATTTCAAGTCCTGAGCTACTAGCCAGGCCTTAAGAGTTACTCGCCACAAGTTGCCCCGCCCAACCGTGGCCCCAAACACGCCCCTTGTAAATAATCATATTTTATTCAGATCATACATGGTATGCAGGGTCGTCTAATTTTAAATGGACCCTGGGCAAACATTTCCGTACCTCCTGTAGAAACACTACAGGAGAGGGTCAGAGAGACTGCAGAGATGGTAAAGAGAGGGTCAGAGAGACTGCAGAGATGACAAGGAGAGGGTCAGAGAGACTGCAGACATGACAAGGAGAGGGTCAGAGAGACTGCAGACATGACAAGGAGAGGGTCAGAGAGACTGCAGACATGACAAGGAGAGGGTCAGAGAGACTGCAGACATGACAAGGAGAGGGTCAGAGAGACTGCAGACATGACAAGGAGAAGGTCAGAGAGACTGCAGACATGACAAGGAGAGGGTCAGAGAGACTGCAGACATGACAAGGAGAAGGTCAGAGAGACTGCATACATAAAAAAGAGAGGGTCAGAGAGACTGCAAACATGAAAAGGAGAGGGTCAGAGAGACTGCAGGCATAAGAAAGAGAGGGTCAGAGAGACTGCAGACATGGTAAAGAGAGGGTCAGAGAGACTGCAGACATGGTAAAGAGAGCGCCAGAGAGACTGCAGACATGGTAAAGAGAGCGCCAGAGAGACTGCAGACATGGTAAAGAGAGGACCAGAGAGACTGCAGACATGACAAGGAGAGGATCAGAGAGACTGCAGACAATACCAAGGAGAGGGTCAGAGAGACTGCAGACATGACAAGGAGAGGGTCAGAGAGACTGCAGACATGACAAGGAGAGGGTCAGAGAGACTGCAGACATGACAAGGAGAGGGTCAGAGAGACTGCAGACATGACAAGGAGAGGGTCAGAGAGACTGCAGACATGACAAGGAGAGGGTCAGAGAGACTGCAGACATGACAAGGAGAGGGTCAGAGAGACTGCAGACATGACAAGGAGAGGGTCAGAGAGACTGCAGACATGGTAAAGAGAGGGTAAGAGAGACTGCAGACATGGTAAAGAGAGGGTCAGAGAGACTGCAGACATGACAAGGAGAGGGTCAGAGAGACTGCAGGCATGAGAAAGAGAGGGTCAGAGAGACTGCAGACATGGTAAAGAGAGCGCCAGAGAGACTGCAGACATGGTAAAGAGAGCGCCAGAGAGACTGCAGACATGGTAAAGAGAGGACCAGAGAGACTGCAGACATGACAAGGAGAGGATCAGAGAGACTGCAGACAATACCAAGGAGAGGGTCAGAGAGACTGCAGACATGACAAGGAGAGGGTCAGAGAGACTGCAGACATGACAAGGAGAGGGTCAGAGAGACTGCAGACATGACAAGGAGAGGGTCAGAGAGACTGCAGACATGACAAGGAGAGGGTCAGAGAGACTGCAGACATGACAAGGAGAGGGTCAGAGAGACTGCAGACATGACAAGGAGAGGGTCAGAGAGACTGCAGACATGACAAGGAGAGGGTCAGAGAGACTGCAGACATGGTAAAGAGAGGGTAAGAGAGACTGCAGACATGGTAAAGAGAGGGTCAGAGAGACTGCAGACATGACAAGGAGAGGGTCAGAGAGACTGCAGGCATGAGAAAGAGAGGGTCAGAGAGACTGCAGACATGGTAAAGAGAGGGTTAGAGAGACTGCAGACATGGTAAAGAGAGGGTCAGAGAGACTGCAGACATGGTAAAGAGAGGGTCAGAGAGACTGCAGACATGGTAAAGAGAGGGTCAGAGAGACTGCAGGCATGAGAAAGAGAGGGTCAGAGACTGCAGACATGGTAAGGAGAGAGAGTCAGAGAGACTGCAGGCATGAGAAAGACTGTCAGAGAGACTGCAGACATGGTTAAGGAGAGAGAGTCAGAGAGACTGCAGGCATGGTAAGGAGAGAGGGTCAGAGAGACTGCAGGCATGGTAAGGAGAGGGGGTCAGAGAGACTGCAGAAATGGTAGAGTACTGTGGATACTGTGGTGATGAATGGCTCCCCCATCCCTCCACATTTCTGTAGAGGGGGAGATGTTGCAGCTCAGTGTACACAGCTCTAGGACCTGGGAGAGCATGTCCTCCCTCTACACTTGTTCAGTGTAATCCCTGATCCCTCCCCCTGCTCTGAGTGCCGATTTCTCTGCTCGCTTAGATCATCAGCAGTGTCCAGATCCAGACAACACACAGGTCCCCTCATACTCCTGGCCAGTCAGCTCAGCAGTGTTCCAGAGCATAAAGCAAGTCCTCTCCTGTTCCTTTCCATTGTCAGCAAGTCGGACTCGGAAGCTGGGAAGGAGGAAGTTTACATCTTCCTCCTCTGAATGCTGGGTCCTCCAAGCACCTGATTGGTTGTTAGGACGATAGCAACCAATGATTTTGACAGGCGGGACTTGGGAGACAACAGGAGAAAAACAGTAGTTCCACTTGATTGGGCACCTTTTCTGCTACTCGCAATAGGTAAATATGTACTCGCCAAATGCTAGCAGGCGAGTACAAATTTTGAGGGCTGGAGTATAGTATGCTCTATATAGCAGGAACAGGTGTCTATCCTCTCCTATACTAATCGTGGGAACCATGATCATTAGTGTGCTGTAAATCTGTTGTTCATCTAACCAAGCCCTAAGGGTTTCTGGGTCGGATTATTTACATATTGTTCTTCCATGGTTACCACCCTCTCTCCAGCCGCCCTTCCCCAATCCTTGGTCAGTTTTTGAATTTTTGGCACCTACTGTATGAGTATTCCACAAAGGAAAGCCTTCAAAGTGTCCCTGGATACTCCCACTGGGGCGGTTTCTCTATCTAAATCGGCAAACTCTGTCAAGGCTGTTAACACCTTGTCTGGATCACCCATTAGTTCCAACCAAAAAAAGGGCTTATTTTCCACTCCTCGGGTCAAAAGCTCTACCTCACCTCTAATGATACTGTCACCAGTGGTCCAAAAGACCTTTTGGTAACTTACATTTTTTAGCATCTGAAGTGGCTCCTCATTCCCCAGAACCATATCAATTTCTAGAAAGAGTGGAGTCTGTCCTGGAGTACTGTTGAGCCGCCGGATTCCACGTTCTCCATATGTCTATTAGCCCGGCCTCTATCAAGAATAGGGACAATCTGTCATCAACTACAGCACTCGTTTGTGTCTTATGAGAAAACCTACCGACCTTTTCGGTCCGAAACCATATTAAAATCATGCATTATAAATTGGCACACCAGGTTTACCCAGAACCAACTCCACCAACCTATACAAAATAAAGTGTCAAAACGAGGAGGAACATATAAATTGGCCAACACATAGGTTCTATTTTCTATTGAACAATACAAAAAATAATGTAGCATCCCAATTCATTCAGTCTTAATCTGCCTGCAGGTGAACATTACCCCAGACCTAATCAGGATACTCACCCCCCTAGAATAAGAGGTGTGAACTGAGTGGTACTGGGTTCGACAATTCACCCCAGCCCAGATACGGTATAAACACATGAGTAAGGTGCATCTCCTGTAGGCAGAGTAATCCCACCCCATACATTTTTGCTAAAGAAAGAACTGTGTGTAGTGGTCAGTGTGTAGTGGGCCAGCCATGTTACATTTCTGTCTGGTCTAACCACTGAGGGATTCACTTTGAGTGCTGGATCATTATTGAAACGCTTGACTAGACTCCCATTGCTTCAACTTTTTTTTTCTTTCATCTGTCACTATGTACTTTAGTGTTCAAGCACTATATGGACTAATTATTTACTTTGAAATTCATTTATTTAGCCCTGCAATTTTTATTATGTATGTTTTTGCACAATTGGTATTGTTGTGATATTGCAAGCAGCTTTATTTCACTTAGGTTATTATCACCTGTACAGTAATTTTTACTTTGATTGCCATGGTAACAAGGAAGCCAATACTTTTGGAGATCATGTTACATGGAGACTGGCGGTTTTGGGTGTATTAACCATCTTTATATAATTTTTTGATCATGTATGCAATATACATACAGTCTCTTTTACCCCACCAACACCAGCATGTCATCTTCCAAGACACTGTGGCAAAAAAATTGATATCCAAAACACTCACCATGCCTCCCACCAAAAACCCTGGGTTGTCTACTTTCCAAAAAGGGTCATTTGTACTGTCGTGGCATTTTAAGGCCTGAAGAACTAGAAACATTTTTTTTCATAACCTCGATTTTTCCTTTATACAGTGAAAAAAAAGTTATAAAAAAAGTCAGTGTTTAACACCAAAAAAAAGTGCGGTCTCAAAAAATAATATATAATTTCTTTGGGTATACTTTTGTATGCCCAAGTATGTGTCAGTTAAACATTCACAGAACAAAAAAAAAAATGACCTGGTATTGAGGGGATTTCCATAATTTAGTGAACTGATAAAGCAGTACTAAAAATCTCAAATATTGTTGTTGTTACTAGCCTATGTTATGAAGATTAAGCCACCACATCATATTTCTGTTCTTGGGTTTAGACCCGATCGGCATATAACACGCACAGGCGTATAACACGCACCATAACTTTTAGAGGGAAGTTTCAGGGACAAAACTTTCCACAGCCCTCTGCGTATAACACACAGGCACAGTTTACCCTCTATTTTCAGGGTAAAAAGGTGAGTGTTATACGCCAATAAATACAGTACTTTAAGGCGATTGTAAAGGCTAGACATATGTTAGCTTGCCGCATTCCTTGTATTAAGGTAAGAAATGTCCTAGTATTTGTATTGCACCCCCCAAACTCTTACCACAATTATTCAATCCAGTTCTGTGCACTGTCTGAGCAGGGCCGAGCCAGGCTGTGTCTGGACACACACAGCCTGGCTTGGAAGCAGGCCTGCAGGTGCACCCCCATAGGAAGCATCTTTCTATAGCAGCACACAGAGAAGAGAAGCCAAGAGCGACAGTAGGGGACACCAAAAGAGGGAGATTCAGGGCCGCTTTGTGCAATACCATTGTACAAGAGACAGCTAGTCAACTTTGTATTTTAAAAGGACTTGATTAAAAACTCTTTTATATATTATATATATATATATATATATATATATATATATACACATACACACACATACATACACACACACACACACACACACGCACACAGTCATGGCCAAAATTGTTGGCACCCTAGAATTTTTTCCAGAAAATCAAGAATTTCTCAGAGTATTGCAGTAACACATGTTTTGCTATACACGTTTATTCCCTTTGTGTGTATTGGAACAAAACAAAAAAAAGGAGGAAAAAAAGCAAATTGGACATAATGTCACACAAAACTCCAAAAATGTGCTGGTCAAAATTCTTGCCACCCTTAACTTAATATTTCGTTGCACACCCTTTGGAAAAAATAACTGAAATCAGTTGCTTCCTATAACCATCAATAAGCTTCTTATACCTCTCACCCAGAATTTTGGACTACTCTTAGGCCGCGTACACACGATCGAACATGTCTGCTGAAACTGGTCCGCAGACCAGTTTCAGCGGACAGATTCGATCGTGTGTACGGCCTAGCGGACAGGTTTCCAGCGGACAAACGTTTTAAAACATGCTTTAAAACTTGTCCGCTGGAAACATTTCCGTCGGACATGTCTGCTGGTTAGTACGACTAACCAGCAGACAGAATTCCCCCGCATGCGCCCAATGGATTCGACGCATGCGTGGAAGCATTGAACTTCCTGGATTGAGCACGTCGGTGACGTATACATCACAGCTTTTCTGTCCGAGGGGATTTTCGTCCGATGGCGTGTACACACCGCCGGACCAAAATCCTGCAGGAGACATGTCCGATGAAAACGGTCCGCGGACCGTTTTCATCGGACATGTCTCCTCGTGTGTACAGAGCCTTACTTTGCAAACTGCTCCAGGTCTCTCTTGTTTTCCCAACATAAATTTTAAGATCTCTGCCCCCAATCAGCCTGTCCTCTGAGCACATGGGTGGGGGCAAAGAGCAGAGGGGAGTGGAGATCACAGGGGTGGGGAGCGGAGAGCAATGGGGGGCTTGAGGGCACTGGCGGGGGGGCAAAAAGAACAGGGGTGGAGAGCATGGGAGGCTAAGGGGGTGGCGGGAGACCACTAAGGGGGATCTTGAGAGCACTGGGGGGGGGGGGGGGGGGGCAAAAAGGAACAAGGCTGGAGAGCACAGGGGCTGGAGAGTACTGGGGGTACAAAGAGCAGGGGGGAGTGGAGAGCAATAGGGGGAGCTTGAGAGCACCAGTGGGGGCCAGAAAAACAGGGGTGGAGAGCAGAACAGGGGTGGAGAGCAGAACAGGGGTGGAGAGCAGAACAGGGGTGGAGAGCAGAACAGGGGTGGAGAGCACTGGGGGGGGGGGACAGGGGGAGAGCACTGGGGGAGGATGGAGAGAACAGGGCTGGAGAGCACTGGGGGGAGAACAGGGGTAGAGAGAGCACGGGGGGTGGAGGGCACTGGGGGGGGCACTGGGATGGTGGCTGGAGAAGGATGGGGGGGGGGATCAGAGGGGGCAGAAAGAACAGGGGTAGAGAGAACTGTGGGGGGGGGATGGAGAGTGTAGTGGGGGAGAACACTGGGGGAAGCTTCAAGGAGAAGCAGGGGGCTGCATATAGATTAATTGAGCTGTCTATATTCCTCCATACAGCCGCAGAATGCTTCATTCTCCTCCTCTCCCTCCTGCAAGCATTCAGTGGCTGTATGGAGGAATATAGACAGCTCAATTCCTTTATATACAGCCTATATGCGATCCGGCTCCTATTAAGCACCTCTGGCTGACTGTGCGGCCACCATGACATCTCCTGTCTATCCTCACTGAGCTGGTCTGCCTGGGTCTGTGTTCGGCGATAACGCAGTAACACGGTCCCGCCCCCCTAGACCGGCTCGTGTGATAGTAGATAGAATCAGTGTTCAGCCTATCACATGAGCCAGTCTAGGGGGGCGGGACTGTGTTACAGCGTCATCACCGAACACAGACCCAGCCAGCTCCGTGATGATGATACACAGGGCCGGCCTTAGGTGTTCAGGCGCCCTGTACAAGATAATCCTGTGGCACCCCGCCCAAATGGCCCCTGTAAATTAAATTATAGGGTGGTATTGAGACGGTTGGGGCGATATAGGGCAGGATGGGGTGGCATAGAGCAGGTTATGGTGGCAGAGAGCAGGTTGTGGTGGCATAAAGCAGGTTGTGGTGGCATAAAGCAGGTTGTGGTGGCATAGGGCAGGCTGGGGTGGTATAGGGCAGGCTGGGGTGGTATAGGGCAGGCTGGGGTGGTATAGGGCAGGCCTATAGGGCAGGCTGGGGTCCTATAGGGCAAGTTGCAGTGGCATAGGGCAGGCTGGTGTGGTAAAGGGCAGGCTGGTGTGGTAAAGGGCAGGCTGGGGTGGCATAGGGCAGGATGCGGTGGCATAGGGCAGGATGCGGTGGCATAGGGCAGTTTGTGGTGCTATAGGCAGGCTGGAGTGGCATATGGCAAGTTGCAGTGGCATAGGGCAGGCTGGGGTGGTATGGTGCCAGGTCAGGGACTCTATGTAGTGACATGTGCAGCAGTGCAGAAACTAACTTACAGCATGCCTGGAAATGCTGTCCTCGTTTCTTTCACCTTCAGCTGTGGGATCAGCCAGAGTAAAGGAGACTGTGGGAGGAGTGGAGGAAGCAGCCACACCCCTAGCTACACCCACAAACTCAGGCTGCCTCCGGAGACAATGGTTGGAGATCCCTGAGGGACAGCATTAGATGGGGGAGTGTTACAGGCAGGCAGCCCCCCCCCCCCACCCCACCCCCCCGGCCGGCGGGGGGGGGGGGGGGGGACCAGAATGGATCTGGGAAAACAGCGCAGAGGCTGTGAGCTGCGAGAGAGACACCAACAAGGGGAAGGAGGAGGGAGGGGAACACTCTGGTGCTTAAGCGCCACCACCTCTGTAAACTGCACCCCATCTAGGATCGGCCTGGTGTCACTCACATTCTGTGAGCTGTGTGTGCCGCACGGCTCGCACACCCCAAAGGCCGGCCCTGATGATACACAGGAGAGAATGAATGAATGAATGAATGAGAACTTATATAGCGCGGCACATGCGAACTGAATCGCCTCTGGGCGCTTGTTGTTCCTGTCTCCTTTGATATCAAAAGAGAAAAGTCTTGACCTTTTTCCTAAATGCTAGGTGGTTCTCTCCAACCGAATGCTGGTTGGTAAAGCGTTCCATAGTCTGGGACCCTGGATCGCAAATCTTCTTTCTCCTTTGGACTTGAAGTTGGCTTTCGGAACCTGGAGCAGGTTCTGATTCGTGGATCGCAAAACGCGATTTGGATTATGCGCTTTTATTAATTCGCATAAGTAAAGGGGGCATTCTCATGGACACATCTATGCGTAAGACAGAGAGCTTTAAAAGCGATTCTGTCTTTAACTGGCAGCCAATGAAGGGCTCTCAGTGAAGGTGAGATAGATTCCCAGGGTTTTTTCCCAGTCACAAGTCTGGCGGCCGTATTCTGAACGACTTGCAGACGAGCGATTTGGTATTTGGGGAGACCGAGGTAAAGGGCATTTGCATAATCCAACCTGGAGTTTACAACTGCTCCCACCACGACCGCTAAATCTTCTTTAGG
This sequence comes from Rana kukunoris, assembly GCA_029574335.1. NCBI lineage: Eukaryota > Metazoa > Chordata > Amphibia > Anura > Ranidae > Rana > Rana kukunoris. The sequence goes on along the minus strand of CM056060.1, from coordinate 132,236,551 downwards.
GATGAACGGAGTGAGTCTGCGTAGTAGGCGCAGTAGATGTTGAGATCCGCTGACCACTGACCCTATTTGTGCGTCCATTGTCATAAAGGAGTCAAAAATGACCCCTAGGCTTTTGACTTTGGCGCTAGGGGTGATGAGCTTGCCCAAAATAGCGGGGGGGTCCACGCTGTTGAGGGTTGATTCCTTCGCTTGGCGTGAAACAGAAGAAGTTCTGTTTTCGCTCCATTGAGTTTAAGATAACTCTTTGTCATCCAGTCCTCTATCAAAGAGAGGCATGTCTCTAGATTGAGGTGGTGATCCTGTCTATTGCAGATGCGGAAATACAGTTGCGTGTCATCTGCATAAGAGTGATAAAGCAGATTTTGGCTGCTAATAATCTCAAAAAGAGGACGAAGGTAGATGTTGAATAGCACTGGTGACAGAGGCGATCCTTGAGGGACTCCGCATGTTACTGTGCGTTTTTCAGACGTAAAAGGTCCTAGATTCACTGTTTGCGATCGGTTTTCCAAAAAAGAGGAGAACCAAGATAAATCGCCTTCTGCGACCCTGGCTACTTCAGAAAGCCGAGTCAGTAACAGAGAGAGGACAGAGAGCACTGCAGCCCCGCAACTCAAACCGGCCACATTACAGGCAGCCTACCAGGATTTCTCCCGATCTCCCGATAGTCCAATCCGGCACTGACCATAATATAATGTCAGCAAAAAAAAAAAACACACAAAAATTTTTTTTTTTTTTTTTTTAATCAGGATGGTGTCACCCCTCTAAGGGTGTCACCCGGGTGCGGACCGCACCCCCCGCACCCCCATAGCAACGCCCCTGCGCGTACACACCATCACTTTATGTGATGGAAAAAAACAACGTTTTTAAAAACGTCAATTTAAATGACCGTGTGTGGGGGGAAAACGTTGTTTTATTTCTTGTGAAAAACAACAAAAAAAATTGAAGCACGCTTCAATTTTTTGTGTCGTTTTTCAAAACGTTGTTTTTTGTTTCACAAAAAAATCACTGTGTGTAGCAAAAAACGACGTGTAAAACAACGTTTTTTCAACCCGCGCATGCCCAGAAGCTAGTTATGAAGCGAGCTTCAATGGAAAAGAGTGGTGAACGTAACCTCGCTTTGCTAGAGCATTGTAAAAAAACGATGGTGTGTAGGCACTGTCGTTTTTGAAAATTTAAAGTTTTAAAAACTTTGTTTTTTACTTCACAGAAAGCGTCGTTTTTTTTCCATCGCATAAAGTGATGGTGTGTATGCGGCATTACTCCTTTCATTCCGAAAGAAGACATAGCGGTCGTGGTGGGAACAATTGTAAACTCCAGACTGCACTATGCAAATGCCCTCTATCTCGGACTCCCAAAGTACCAAATCGCTCGTCTGCAAGTCGTACAAAATACGGCCGCCAGACTCGGCCTCGTTTAGATCCCTTCATTGGTTGCCAGTAAAAGACAGAATTGCTTTTAAAGCACTCTGTCTGACGCATAAGTGCATCCATGGGAAGGCCCCCCAATATCTATGCGAAAAATTAAAAGCTCACAACCCCAATCGCGTTCTGCGATCCACCAACCAAAATCTCCTTCAGATACCCAAGGCCAGAAACAAATCCAAAGGAGAAAGAAGATTTGCAGTCCAAGGCCCCAGACTATGGAATGCTTTACCAACCAGCATTCGGTTGGAGGAGAACCACTTGGCATTTAGGAGAAAGATCAAAACTCTTCTCTTTTGATGACAAAAGAGAAAGAAACAACGAGCGCCCAGAGGCGATTTAGTTTGCATGTGCTGCGCTATACAAGTTCTTCACTTACTCACACACACACACACACACACCTTTACAACTGCTTTAAGTCAATATATTAAAAGCAAAATCTGCAGCCATTTAGAACAAGTAAACAAAGCAGGAAAAAAAAAAAACACGAGCACACTGCTGTATCTGCACATACATCTAGCTTGCAGAGCACAATAATAACCACAATGCCCAGAAACTCTGCAAATAGACCCCCAAAAGATATGGCCTGTTCCCTGTTAGTTCCTGAATGTTATGAATAACATTGCTGACCAAAAGTGAGATGTGGGAAGCAAAAGGTGATAAGCCAGGACGAAATAGTTTCAGTATTGCATTGCTCCCACGACTGTCCCTGATTTTGAGCGTCTGTCCCTGATTTCGAGCAATTGCCTTATTCCTTCTCATTTTGGTCTGATCTCTATAGATGTATGTAAAATTCACTTTGTATCTATCAAAAAATGTTTCCCAGTGCTAAACCTTTCATCCAAATTCTAAAATGTCTGCATTTGTAAATTCCAAAATTCAATAAAGAGGAATAGTAGTGGTAAAAAAAGCCCTTGTGGGTTTAACCAATCTTGTTTTTTTGTACAATTCTCCTTTAAGGGGGCGTGGCAAGGGGTGAGTCCTATGCCTGAATGCTTTTGCTGGCAGGTGCCCCTCATTCCCATCTCAAAAAGTTGGAAGGTGTGGTATTGTAGCTTGCAGTTCATGTTGTCCACAACAGCAGAGCTGTATCCTGGCCTAGGCCAACAAGGCCCAGGCCTAGGGCAGCACTTTGCAGGGGGGCAGCACGAAAAGAGTCCCCGCCAGCTTGCGCTACACTGTTAGGAAAATTAGTCTAGCACCCCCATAAAGTGTCCGCGCTGCTTCTGGTATGCGGGCAGCCGGCATTCCACAACTGGGGGGGGGGGCGCTTCCAATTTTGACTGTTTTATCATCCTGGACTACAAACCTTCCTCACTGTGCTATATGTTTCTGCTGCAACACCTACTTAAAGTAGAACTATCGGCAACACTTTTTTTTTCATTTTGGGTAGAGTAAGGGAGGGTTATAGCCCCTGTCAGTTTCTTTTTTACCATCCCTGTCCCATTGCGAAGATTTCCCTTCACTTCCTGCTCTATGGGCAACCAGGAAGTAAGAGGAAATCTAAGTAAATTAAGGGAATCCATTGCCCCCCCCCCCCCCCCCCCAGGCCCTCAGAACTAATGTCCTCACTCGAAAATTTCAGGACGGGTCTTAAACAACACAGGGTGTGGCCATGACAGGAAGGGTTGGGTCATATTTAAATTAGGGGGTGCACGAGTTTAGTCAGGCCTAGGACAGCACAAAACCTAAATACACCTCTCAACAGTCACAATAAATGTCCACTAAATATGTGCGTACCTGGCAAAGTAGTCCCATTTATCCACATCGATGCCATTTCTTTTGTTAGACACGATATCATATAAGAAGCTTTTCTCTTCTGGCCGACCTTTGTAAGGCCACTCCGGTTTCTAATTTTTAAATACACATATTTACAGATTTAATTAAATAAACATATGACAGATACAAGAGAAAGATGTAAACATGCACCAAGAAAAAAGGGACTTTTGACTTTCCTGTAAATTCTGTATCTTTTAGTACAGTACATGACACTGGATATTCATAAATCTTGGGTTATAGGGCTGGTATCTTCATATGGACACTGGCAAAGCTTTTGATGACTCACCACCCTAGGTATCCTATAACCCTACCCCGATCTGTGAGTGGGTTCTGGGTTGGTACCTGGTACAGATGGACACTGGCAAAGCTTTTGAGGACACATCCCCAAGGTTTCCTCCTAAAAACCAACTGCCACACTGAGTCCTACGTTTTGTAACATGCAATGCAGAGTAAAACCGGAACAAAAAAGAGAGGATGGCCTATGCCTTTTACTGTACTTGTCAAGGAAGTACCAGTTATAGCATATCTCCCAACTGCCCCTGATTTGTAGGGACTGTCCCTGATATAGAACAAAGTCCCTCTTTCCTCATTTGTACTACTTATCTTTTAAAAAGTGTCTCCCAGTACTAAATCTTTCATGCAATTTCTAATTTGCTGCATCGTAAATTTCAAAAGGCAGTAAAAACGAATATTAGTGTTAACAAAAAAAAAAAGTACTTGTAGGTTTAACTAATCATATTTTTTTGCATAATTCTCCTTTAAGGGAATTCCCATCACAAAAAGTTGAGAGGTAAGGTTATAGTGCACGTGATGCTCCGAGGCCTCTTGCAGTGCACAGATGTGGGTATGTATGCATGCCTGTTCCCATGTTTGACTTTAGTTTTTGACCCGGCTTGCCTTGACCTTCCTTAAAGGAACACTAAAAGGTTTGTTTTTTTATTAGATCAATTGATTGCTGTAAGCTAGAGCATTTAAATATCACTTACCTCGTTTTTCCCTTTAACCTCCAAAATACAGTAATCCAGGTTTGAAAATGCTTTTTCCTGTCTCTCCTCTTCTTGCTTTCCACCAGCATCTGAGCCGTTTTGCATGGTGGAAAGCAGAATGTGCTCACCCCCTCCCTATGACTACAGCCCTGCGTGAAGATGCTCTCTCATCCCTCACAGGGATGGAGGCTAAGCCTGATGGGAACTGTAGTTCCCATTAGGCCATGATGTAGCAAGAATGAATGCGCACCGCAAACCAGGAAGTCAGTGAGAATAACGATTCAGGAGTGACGGACAGTTAGATTTCAACAGGTATCAAACTAGTTAGAATGCAAAACATTACTTTTTACTTTATCAGCTACTGTCAGACTTTAATTTAACCACTTAAGGACCGCCGCATGTACATATACGTTGGCAGAATGGCACGTACAGGCACATTGGCGTACCTGTACGTCCCTGCCTAGACGTGGGTCCAATCTGTTCGTTTTTGTCCGCCCCCTCCGGATCGCTCCCAGCCAATCTGCACGCTCCCCTGTGCGTCACTTCCTCTGCCTGTGTAAACACAGGAAGGGGGAAGTGATGTAATCTCTCCTCTCAGCTGTATTTTCAACCGCCGCTGAGGAGAGAATACATCACACAGTAAGTCTGCACAACACTACACGGACACCAGTACACGCAGGCACATTAACCCCTTGCGATCACCCCCCCCCTGTCACTGAATGCAGTGATCATATATGTACTGATCACTGCATTTAGTGTCAGTGTGACAGGCAGTTAGTGTTAGGTTCAGGGTAGCCCCCGTACCCCCCCTAATAAAGTTTTAACCCCTTGATCACCGCCCTAGTTAACCCTTTCACTCCCTATTGCCAGTGTCACTAAGCGATCATTTTTCTGATCGCTGTATTAGTGTCGCTGTTCCCGCTAGGTAGCTATTTTTTTTTTATTGCGATTTTTTTTTACTAAAGACATGTGGCTGAATACATTTTGGCCTAAATGTTTGACTAAAATTTAGTTTATTTGATTTTTCCTATAACAAAAAAGGAAAAAATATTGTTTTTTCTCTATGGAAACTGCTCGCGTTTTCGGTAAAGAAATCATGAGACTTCATGGGATGCCTGCAAATATGGTCTCAGATCGTGGGGTACAATTTACTTTCACGGGTTGGAGGACATTGTGCGTGGTTTTGAAGTAACGCCAGCCATTCAACTACTGAACAATCTCCAATATTTGCCAGTTATGTTTTTCTTCCCTGCTTCCTACCCGACCATGTTCCAGAATCCACGGTTCCAGCTGTTCAGAGTACAGTGGACTTCCTCAACCACAATAATAAGTTGCTACAAGAGGCAGTGACCAAGGCACAGGCGCATAGCAAAAAAGCATTTGATAAGAAGAGGAGAGGGGAACTGTGTCTCCAACCGGGTGATCAAGTATGGCTGTCTACAGCAAACCTCAAATTGGCGTGTCCCTCAAAGAAACTTGCACCTCCTGTATGCAGAGGAATTTATGCTGCATTAACCTCTGTCATCAAACATACCACAAAGACAAGCCTTAGTATGTACAAGCCCTTAAAAAAGATTCCACCCACAAAAAAAAACACCTACTGAGGTATTATTCTCACTCTCGATCAGTTCTTTGATAAAGGTTTTTTCTTCCTCCGCCATAAAAATTTCCGAATTAATGGACTCAAAAATGTGTTCAAACATGTCCAAAGAAGCAGATTCATGCTGTAAAAGAGGTTAAATTCATAAAACTAGTTCATATATCTCCTGCGTGACAAAAGGACATCAATTCCTGAATTTTGACAAAATGTACTACCTTTTTAGAATTGGGTTGGAACCTGAAGATGGCGAGGTTATACTTCTGCACAATACTGCACTTAAAGTGTTTGTTACTCCAACATTTTATATTCATGATATGCGTCTGTTGTACTATGTACAGTTAGGAAACAAAGTGGGAGTTACTTTGGGCGGGGGGGCTTGTGGAACCTGGCTTTTCTTGGAGAGCTCTGGAAACTCCTTGTCCAGCCCCCCCGGCCCCTCCTATGTGTAATTCACCCTGTGTATATTATGGGCAAAGGGTGACCGAGAACCCCAGTCTGATCTCAAGAATATATGAAGATAAAGCCCCCCTTTCATCAGAGACTATTGCTTGATGGTCTGAGGTGGGGTGGGGGCCTGTATCCCATTGTTCTATTGTGTCTGTATGCCTTGTGAGGAAAGTATTATGGGATGTATATGTGTATGTGGATTAGCTGTGAGGAGGGGGGGATTCCTCCAACAGCTCTCCCTGTTGATATGACAGTCTACTGATGAGAAGTTTGAATACACCTGTGTGTTTCTTGGTGCCCTGCCCTGTGTCATTATGCAAAGGAGGGGGGGTTGTTCCCTTAGTGTATATCTGTGTGCCTTTGTTTAAATAAAGAGTTCATGTTCCAGCTTTGCAGCCAAACAAGTCATGCCTAATTCTTGGCTGTAATGTGCGGCAATAATATCTATATTTAGACTGGAGGAAGCGGTATATGACGGAAGCACTTAAAAAGGAGTGTGGGGAGCAATTCCGTTACGCCCTACTGATTTTGTACGTTTGCACACTGACAAGGAAATTATCAGTTTATTTATTTAGTAGGTTTATTTAAGAGAGACAGAACACCACAAATATCCAGAAAAACATTTCAAAAAAGTTATAAATTGATTTGCATTTTATTGAGTGAAAAAAGTATTTGTTCCCTTATCAATCAGCAATATTTCTACCTCCTAGGTGTCTTCTATACAGGCAACAAGCTGAGATGAGGAGCACTCTTAAAGGGAGTGCTCTTCATCTCAGCTTGTTACCTGTATAAAAAGACACCTGACCACAGAAGCAATCAGATTCTAATCTCTCCACCATGGCCAAGACCAAAGAGCTGTCCAAGGATGTCAGGGACAAGATTGTAGACCTACACAAGGCTGGAATGGGCTACAAGACCATCGCCAAGCAGCTTGGTGAGAGGGTGACAACAGTTGTTGCGATTATTTGGAAATGGAAAAAAACTCAAAATAACTGTCAATCTCCCTCGGTCTGGGGCTCCATGCAAGATCTCACCTCGTGGAGTTTCAATGATCATGAGAATGGTGAGAAATCAGTTCAGAACTACACGGGAGAATCCTGTCAATAATTTCAAGGCAGCTGGGACCATAGTCACCAAGAAAACAATTGGTAACAGACTACGTTGTGAAGGACTAAAATCCTGCAGTGCCCACAAGGTCCCCCTGCTCAAGAAAGCAAATGTACAGGAGTGTCAGAAGTTTGCTAATGAACATCTGAATGATTCAGAGGAGAACTGCGTGAAAGTGTTGTGGGCAGATGAGACCAAAAATCAAGCTCTTTGGCATCAACTCACCTCTCCATATTTGGAGGAGGAGGAGAAATGCTGACTATGACCCCAAGAACACCATCCCCACCGCCAAAACACGGATGTGGAAACATTATGCTTTGTGGGTGTTTTTCTGCTAAGGGGACAGGACAAGTACCATCAAATCTTGGGTGAGAACCTCCTTCCCTCAGCCAGAGCATTGAAAATGGGTCGTGGATGGGTATTCCAGCATGACAATGACCCAAAACACACAGTCAAGGCAACAAAGGCCACAAAGAAGAAGCACATTAAGGTTCTGGAGTGACCTAGTCTCCAGACCTTAATCCCATAGAAAACATGTGGAGGGAGCTGAACGTTCGAGTTATCAAACGTCAGCCTCGAAACCTTAATGACTTGGAGAGGGTCTGCAAAGAGGAGTAAGACAAAATCCCTCCTGAGATGTGTGCAAACCTGGTGGCCAACTACAAGAAATGTCTAACCTCTGATTGGCAACAAGGGTTTTGCCACCAAGTACTAAGTCATGTTTTGCGAAGGGGTCAAACACTTATTTCACTCATTAAAATGCAAATATATTTAGAACTTGTTTTAAATGTGTTTCTATGGATATTTTTGGTGTTATTTCTGTCTTTCACTGTTAAAAGAACTCTACCAATAAAATTCAGTTTTCTATCTGTACTGGGAGTACAGCCTGCGTTCCAATAATCAGACTTGTGCTGACACGCTCCCCTGCATAGCCATTCACTGGGATGATCTGTATACTGCAGGTTCTTTGCCTCTTGCCGACACCCGCCCCCTGCGGTCACCACCCCAATCCCTCTAAACCCCTCTTGCAGCTAAGAACAGAAGTCATGCATACCTCCCAACAGTTCTGGATTAGGCAGGACTTTCGCACATTTTCACCTTTGTCCCACATTACTCCATTACATGCCAACAGCCCAGCAGGACCTGCAGCAGTGTAAACATACAGCACAGCCAGGGATTGGCAGGCAATCCTGTGGGGTTCGGCCACAGTGAGAGAGAGTGCAGCTGTCAAACCCAACCTATGATGCCAGGGCCAATACGCATTTCAGGGGCTCCACCTCTTTGTCAACCAGTGCATAGACAAACAGCAAACATTGCTGGTTGGGGAAAAAGTGGCAACAGGCAGGACCAAATATTGGAAAACAGAAAAAATCGCGCTACAAACTATAAATAAACAAATGTGGTGTATCAACACCTACACATTAAAGATATTTACAGTATAAGAAAGTCCTGCATACTATGATATATGCAGACTAGACCTCGATTCAATGTTCAAAGTAGTTTTCACACATATAAAAAGTCCATCGATAGATTCAAAAGTTCAGATGTTAAGACTCCCAGGTGATGATGATGAAAACAAAACACTCCGGACAAGGTGTTACAAGAGAACCTCCACCACATATATATGTATGGCCTCTTACCAGATAAAGATAAAATGACAGCATTCAGATATAAACATGTATCCTGGAAGGCTTTCACTTGTGGTCACCTGGATGTAGACAATCTCCTCGTGTACCCAAAGACCATAAAGCAGGAAACAACAAGGCTCACATAGTGTGAATCGTTCATTTAATATATAAAAGATAGTAATAGTAATGCACTTACAAACATTTGTCGTTTAAAGGCATGGAAAAAATGTAGCCGGCCGGCTAGCAAACTCAGCCCGTATCTTCCGGGTATGGATCGTATGCGCGGTGACGTCAGCACGTCTCCTCCCTACGTTTCGTCACAAATGGGACGTGTTCACGGGATACAGGCGGCGTGCTGAATCACCGCTTTTGTAAGCATGACGTGGAGCGCAGCCTCGATGTGAGCAAAACCTAGCTCTCCGCCCGCCATATTGGAAACTGGAAACCAGCTTATCGTATGCGGCAGTGATTAATCTACCTATATGCGATATTGCTAATCAATCGAAAACTCAGCATCATTACTGAACTGTCAAAAGACAGACTCAGCAAACGAATACTAACTATAAACAAAAGGTAAAAATCTAGGAATAGAGAGCCTAGCAATCTTTCCATGTACAGGAAAAATAAAAGTCATGTAGCCCAACTAACGCTAGATGGAGCTCACAACCAGCTTGCTTCTCACTCACAAACACTATGTTAAAGCAGAATGTAAATAAAAAATATATAAAAAAAGACAATAATGAATAATACAAAGATAAGTACCAAATATTCAATTAGTACTAAATATATAAATAAATAAAAAATATATGAAAACATACATAAATAAAAATATAAAATATATATTCTATGCCCAAGATACATATTAAAAGTGCCAACCTCATAATCTTAAATTTTCATTCATATCAGGATCTAGGCGGAGGGCCCAACTCGTTTGAGATTATTCCAGAAAATATCTCCATATGCTATTAAGAATTGGCTATAAAGCAGTTTACATCTACTTCGATGTTGAGCCCCAGAGGTGTGAAGCATTTTAATTCATATGCCCAGGCCATTTCAGACTTGGAAATAGTTCTCACTAGGTGGCTACCCCTCCAATGGGGGCTAAATTTGTCTATGCCTAAAAATATAGTGTTCTTAGGATCCATTTTATGGGTAATAAGATAGTGTTTAGACACAGAATGTTTAGTGTAGCCCAACCTAATATTTTTAATATGTTCGTTCAAACGAACTTGTAGGGGGCGTTTAGTTCTGCCCACATATTGCAAGCCACAAGGACATTGCAACAAGTAGACCACCCCGTGGTGGAACATGTGATAAAGGGTTTAATGGGGTAGCTTTTCGATGTCTGTGTAGAGATAAACGTCGTCGTTCTCCTTGAATTACAGCCATTTAATGAACATACTTGGCACCTACCACATTTATAATACCTAGTCAGTCCAGATAGAAATCTAGACTCCATACTAGGGGGATTCATAATGTTAGGGGCTATTTTATCTTTGAGTGAAGGTGCACCCCTAAAAACAACCTGAGGTTTGGTTGGTAGTACACTACCCAACACCTTGTCGCTTTTCAAAATATGCCAATGTTTATTAACAATATGTTTTATATTGGCATGTTGGCAGGAATAATTAGTAATAAAGGGATTTCGAAATTTATTAGTTGTCCCTCTGTCTGTTTTTTCTGTCAATAGATCCACTCTATTGACTTCCTGAACCAAAGCCAAAGTACTGTTCAAAGAGTCCCGGGTGGGCAAGTATATAGATTTCTATCTGCAACCGCTTGTTAGGAGTATGCCCTCGTACGTCAAGGACAGCAGGCAAATTATCAACACTTTGGCTAACCTTACCCCGTCTGCAGGCCTATTATTGGTAACTGCAGATGTAACCTCACTCTATACTGTTATCCCACATCAATTGGGTTTGGAAGCAGTTTTCCATTTTTTGGGTAGGGATTCGGGTTTACCCAGTAAGCAGATCTCCTACATTATGGAACTCCTAGAATATGCTGCTATGCATAATTTTTTTTGGTTTGATGGGAAGTTTTTTAGACAAGATAGAGGGGTAGCCATGGGGGCTAAGTATGCCCCCAGTTTGGCAAACCTTTTCATGGCAAAATGGGAGGAGGATGTCGTCTGTGTTGATACTAGGCCCCACATTATTTTGTGGGCCAGGTACATAGATGACATCCTCCTCCTATGGGATGGTACCCCATCTGACTTAAATTTGTTCATGACTTCCCTTAACATGAACAACAGAGGGATACATTTAAGTTATGAAGTGAGTCCTGACAAGATCAATTTCCTGGACTTGACGATTTCGATCAAAAATGGTTGTTTTATTACATCGACATATTTTAAAGCAACAGATAGAAATGCATTTATACCCAACACCAGCTGCCACCATTCTTCATGGCTGAAATCAGTGCCCAAAAGCCAATATTTGCGTTTAAAACGAAATTGTACTGAGGATAAAACCTTTGTTGAACAGGCTGATATTCTAACTTCACGATTTCTGGAAAAAGGTTATTCCAAGGACTCTTTGAACAGTACTTTGGCTTTGGTTCAGGAAGTCAATAGAGTGGATCTATTGACAGAAAAAACAGACAGAGGGACAACTAATAAATTTCGAAATCCCTTTATTACTAATTATTCCTGCCAACATGCCAATATAAAACATATTGTTAATAAACATTGGCATATTTTGAAAAGCGACAAGGTGTTGGGTAGTGTACTACCAACCAAACCTCAGGTTGTTTTTAGGGGTGCACCTTCACTCAAAGATAAAATAGCCCCTAACATTATGAATCCCCCTAGTATGGAGTCTAGATTTCTATCTGGACTGACTGGGTATTATAAATGTGGTAGGTGCCAAGTATGTTCATTAAATGGCTGTAATTCAAGGAGAACGACGACGTTTATCTCTACACAGACATCGAAAAGCTACCCCATTAAACCCTTTATCACATGTTCCACCACGGGGGTGGTCTACTTGTTGCAATGTCCTTGTGGCTTGCAATATGTGGGCAGAACTAAACGCCCCTACAAGTTCGTTTGAACGAACATATTAAAAATATTAGGTTGGGCTACACTAAACATTCTGTGTCTAAACACTATCTTATTACCCATAAAATGGATCCTAAGAACACTATATTTTTAGGCATAGACAAATTTAGCCCCCATTGGAGGGGTAGCCACCTAGTGAGAACTATTTCCAAGTCTGAAATGGCCTGGGCATATGAATTAAAATGCTTCACACCTCTGGGGCTCAACATCGAAGTAGATGTAAACTGCTTTATAGCCAATTCTTAATAGCATATGGAGATATTTTCTGGAATAATCTCAAACGAGTTGGGCCCTCCGCCTAGATCCTGATATGAATGAAAATTTAAGATTATGAGGTTGGCACTTTTAATATGTATCTTGGGCATAGAATATATATTTTATATTTTTATTTATGTATGTTTTCATATATTTTTTATTTATTTATTTATATATTTAGTACTAATTGAATATTTGGTACTTATCTTTGTATTATTCATTATTGTCTTTTTTATATATTTTTTATTTACATTCTGCTTTAACATAGTGTTTGTGAGTGAGAAGCAAGCTGGTTGTGAGCTCCATCTAGCGTTAGTTGGGCTACATGACTTTTATTTTTCCTGTACATGGAAAGATTGCTAGGCTCTCTATTCCTAGATTTTTACCTTTTGTTTATAGTTAGTATTCGTTTGCTGAGTCTGTCTTTTGACAGTTCAGTAATGATGCTGAGTTTTCGATTGATTAGCAATATCGCATATAGGTAGATTAATCACTGCCGCATACGATAAGCTGGTTTCCAGTTTCCAATATGGCGGGCGGAGAGCTAGGTTTTGCTCACATCGAGGCTGCGCTCCACGTCATGCTTACAAAAGCGGTGATTCAGCACGCCGCCTGTATCCCGTGAACACGTCCCATTTGTGACGAAACGTAGGGAGGAGACGTGCTGACGTCACCGCGCGCATACGATCCATACCCGGAAGATACGGGCTGAGTTTGCTAGCCGGCCGGCTACATTTTTTCCATGCCTTAAAACGACAAATGTTTGTAAGTGCATTACTATTACTATCTTTTATATATTAAATGAACGATTCACACTATGTGAGCCTTGTTGTTTCCTGCTTTATGGTCTTTGGGTACACGAGGAGATTGTCTACATCCAGGTGACCACAAGTGAAAGCCTTCCAGGATACATGTTTATATCTGAATGCTGTCATTTTATCTTTATCTGGTAAGAGGCCATACATATATATGTGGTGGAGGTTCTCTTGTAACACCTTGTCCGGAGTGTTTTGTTTTCATCATCATCACCTGGGAGTCTTAACATCTGAACTTTTGAATCTATCGATGGACTTTTTATATGTGTGAAAACTACTTTGAACATTGAATCGAGGTCTAGTCTGCAAATATCATAGTATGCAGGACTTTCTTATAAATATCTTTAATGTGTAGGTGTTGATACACCACATTTGTTTATTTATAGTTTGTAGCGCGATTTTTTCTGTTTTACATATTGCTTTGGTGTAGTCTAACACCTTTTTTATCGCTGCTTCTCATATATAAGTTTTTTTGAACGAGCGCTATATATTTTTACTCCTAGGACCAAATATTGCATGTGTACCCACAGCGGAATATATTAAACCTGAAAAATATATAAAATGTTACACTGTTGTGGGTGCACATGCAATAGTTCCTGCCACCTGCCAGCATTTTCCTGACTATCACTGTGTATAGATGACAGATGTTTCCCAATGAATGGACTGTTTGACAAACGAGCCGGAGCCCCTGAAATGCATATCGGCCCCGTCCATCCCCAACATCACAGGTTGGATGTGACAGCTGCACTCTTTGCAATCACACCTCCGCTGGCTTGCCTGTCAATCCCTGGCTGTGCTAAATGTTTATTGTACACTGTTCACACTGCTGAATGTCCTGCTCGGCTGCACTCATTTGTTATCCATCTGATGCCCGCATTCTTGCCTCGGCTCCTGTATGCTGTTAATCAAGATTTTAGAATGCAAGTGTGCTATGTTTAATTAAATGGGGTCTTGGGGGTTTAACTCCTGAACCTTGCACTCTGTCCGTAACGCATTCCTAAACCTTGCACTCTCTCAGTAGCACACTCCTAAACTTGCACCCTGTACGGAACGCACTCCTGAATCCTGCACTTTGTATGTAGCGCACTCCTGAACCTTGCACTCTGTATCTAGCACACTTCTGAACCTGTACATAATGCATTACTGAGCCTTGCACTTTGTGTAATGCACACAGATTGTGCAAAACAATTTCTAATAGAAGCTTTTTATTCTTTTTTAAAATGATTGTGCAGAGTTTTGTGTCCGTGTGACTATTGTTTGTGTCACGGTAATCAAAGCATATTTTATAGGTACAAGGAAGTCCGAGTTTTGTTAAATCATTCCCCTTAAGCCCCTCCCACTGTTAATTGTTTGGCCACACCCATTTTTTGCCACGGCGCACTACGTGTTTTTTTAATATATACACAAATGTTTTGCCTCAGTCTATGCAGAACTGACCCCCCCCCCTTTTTCCCAGACAAAGTGCAATTCTTGATTATTTGTTTGTGGGGGAATACACCCTTTTTTAGAAATAGGTTGGAATCTAAAGCTGGCAATGCTATACTGCTGCATGATGTTAGAATAAACGCTGCTTCAATGGATGTATTTTTTGCCTCTTAGCACAAGGTAAGGAGCATACAAACACCCCAAAATCAGCTTATAGCAAACATGTGCCAATGCAGACAAGATCAATTCAGCTGTCAGGAGGAAGCAAAAGGTCTGTATTGCCTTACGTAAACCTGCACACACACACACACACACACACATGTGCACGCTGAATAAACTTATCAAGGTGACTGATAATTAGCTCAGTTACTCTTCTCTAAAAAGAACTCTGCCAAATTTGATGCAATTGAATTCCCTCTTTAGATTCACTTCTTAGACCTCTAGTTTGCTTGTTGAGCTGTCTGTACTGCTCTCATATTGAACACGAAACAGGAACTGCCTCTTACATTCAATTATTTTCACAACTCTCGCCTTTTACTAACAGAGGAGACAGTTGATCTACGTTGGACTAGAATGAACAGAATATACTCATTTTGATGTACTAGATCTACTTTGGATCCCATTATTAATCTATATACAATAAAAAAAGTCTCCATAACAGCTGTAATGGATATGTAACTTGTATTTAGTCTGTACACCATCAGACCTCTCATGTGTAAACCTTCATATTTCTGTACTTCTCATTTCATTGGAAGATGAAAATAAAGAATTAAAAATATTATAGGATCAAACCTATCAGAGGATTACCGGTAATTGCATCCCAAAGTGAAGTTTAGGTAGAAACTGCATAAAAACTCACCTTAAACTTTTTATCTGGGCAAACATGAGGCATAAATTTTCTATCAAACATATGAGAAAACGGTCCATGACCTAGAAAATAAACCACTGTCAAAGTCAGCATTGTAATAAGATAACGCTTTACACACACACATACACATATATATATTGGTTAGATTTGGGATGGCATGTTACCTCATGGCTCTGGTGAAGTGTCTAGGGTGAATGGTGAACACAGTGGCAATGAAGGAATGTCCACAAAATAGGAAGTCTCTTTATAAGTGCTCTTTATTACAAAGCCGGGTAAAAACAGTCAAACAAGTGATGGGAAGGATAGACAAAGGTTGAGGGAGATAGCAGACTCAGGCTTTGGATATCGAAGCAATCCTGCTTTCCGGCAAATAATTTGTCTTTCTGCGCCACTCCAGCTTGAGTGGGAATAGCGTACCTCGTCAGGCCTCTCTCACAGACCTGGCAGCCAGAATATCACTCGAACTTGAGAAGGATGCCTCTGCCACAGGCTCTTCTGAATGACCGTCATGCCTCTGCCACCAGCCTTCCCTGAGTGTTGAACCGTAGGTATTCCTCCTGAGTAAAGGTCCTCTTGAGTCTTCCCCTAATGTTGCCAGAGTACTGACAGAGAGGAAACAATCCCTGTGTCCAGGATCTCGATCCCCGATGGATTGTCTGCCTACGGGCTCTCCTCAGACTGACTCCCCACCGAACAGCATAACTCGCTTGGGATCTCCGATGGTGGGAACCCAGTAAGTCACTGGGTCCCCATGGTATTCAAAATGTTCCGGACCAGCTTGGCTCCGGAACCAGGAACTCCGTGTAGCACCCACGCCCCGGCCAGGTAGGCCATAATGCACGGGCCGCGGTGATGTGCGGTCACCCTAAAGGTGGGTGCCGCACCAGGAACCAGAAGACAAGGAAGAGCCCACAAAGATGGCATCTGTCCCATAAGTACCCTCTGCCAGCATGCCCAGCGAGGCCCAAGCCTCGGTCGAGAGGACATCCGTGATAGGCGAAACACTGAACAGAGGCCCTTCTGGGAAAATGTGTGTTCCGCCTATCACAGGACAGTCTGAGGAGTAGGCACGGCTTTTAAATCATGGATGCCCGCAGCCTGGAAGACGGATCCTGCAAAGACATAAGGTAGGAAGATCGTCTTGGCCAGCACAGTGGGGGCAAATGATGGCAAGTGATGGCACAGTGGGGGCAAGTGATGGCACAGTGGGGGCATGTTATGGCACAGTGGGGGCATGTTATGGCACAAAACCAAAAATGTTCCTGGAAAATAAGGGGGTCGTCTTATACGCCCACTCGTCTTATACGCCAGCAAATACGGTATTTTCTGAGAAAAAAAGCTCTGCATACACTATATACCTATACCCTGTTCCAAATTATTATGCAAATTCTATTTCAGTGTCACAAAGATTAAATATTTTGTTTTTCAGTTCAACTCATGGATGGCATTGTGTCTAAGGGCTCTTTTGATCACTGAAAACATTCTCGGACACCTATGATAATTACATTGCCAGATGAGCCCAATTAAAGGAAAAACTACTAAAAAGGAGGGTGTTAGGCAGCGTACCATTTTTAAGCAATATGGGGAAGAAAAAGGAGCTCTCTGCTGCCGAAAAGAGTGAAGTAGTTCAATGCCTTGGATGAGGTATGAAAACATTAGATATTTCAAGAAAACTTAAAGGTGTTGTAAAAAACATTTTTCCCTAAATAGCTTCCTTTACCTTAGTGCAGTCCTCCTTCACTTACCTCATCCTTCCATTTTACTTTTAAATGTCCTTATTTCTTCTGAGAAATCCTCACTTCCTGTTCTTCTGTCTGTAACTCCACACAGTAATGCGAGGCTTTCTTCCTGGTGTGGATAAAGCCTCTTGAGGGGGGAGGGGGCGAGCAGGCAAGTCAGGACACTCTCTACTTTGCAGATAGAGAAAGGAGCTGTGTGTTAGTGAGAGTCCTCTTATTACTGTGTGGGGTTAAAGACAGAAGAACAGGAAGTGAGGATTTGGATAATGTGATAGAGGGCGCTAGTGAACACAATACTATAAATAAGGTCACCGTATGAAAAACTGACTTTGGTAGGTAGGTACTTATAGTATTGTGTTCACTAGCGCCCTCTACCACATTATCCATTCATTAAATAGGAAGTTCACTTTCTTCCCATTTCTTAGGGGAGCAGCTTTATTTAATTTTATTTTTTATCACAGGTTTTTTCTTGGCATGAAACTACTCACCTAATCAATAAAAATGTTGGCGTGCGAATTCTGCCAATTTACCAGGAAGTGAGGATTTCTCAGAAGAAATAAGGACATTTAAAAGCAAAATGGAAGGATGAGGTAAGTGAAGGAGGAGGACTGCACTAAGTTAAAAAAAAAAGCTATTATGGGGAAATTTTTTTTTGACCTTTACAACCCCTTTAATTAACAAAATGCAAAGTAAATAAAACAGAAGAAAAATCAAAATCAATTCAATATTTGGCGTGACCACGGTTTTCCTTTAAAACAGCATCAATTCTTCTGGGTACACTTAGGCCGCGTACACACGATTAAATCTATCTGCTGGAAACGGTCGGCCCGACCGTCCCAGCAGACAGATTCGACCATGTGTACGGACGAGCCGACGGATTTGGCCACCCGACAGATTTCAAAGCATGCTTTGAAATCTGTCAGCTGGGAACCCGTCCGCCCGACATGTCTGCTGGTTAGTACGCTAACCAGCAGACATGTCTTCTCGCACACACGCCGAATGGTTTCGACGCATGCGTGGAAGTGTTTTACTTCCTGGTGCGGTGACGTGGCGGCGTCAACGTCACCGACACGTCAGCGCGCTGTCTGCTGGCGGGGATTTTGGTTTGCTCGTGTGTACACGCGAGCAAACCAAAATCCCAGCAGACAGATCTGTTCAAATCGGTCGGTCCGACCGATTTGAACAGATACATTTGCTCGTGTGTACAAGGCCTTACAGTTTTGTTAGGATCTCGGCAGGTAAGTTGTTCCAAACATCTTGGAGAACTATAACCACAGATCTTCTATGGATGTAAGCGTCCTCAAACCCTTCTGTCTCTTCATGTAATCCCAGACAGACACAATGATGTTGAGATCAGGGCTCTGTTTGTGTTGTTCTTTACATTAAAGATAGCTCCTAATGACATTGGCTGTATGTTTGGGATCATTGTCCTGCTGCATAATAAATTTGGGGCCAATCACACGCCTACCTGATGGTATGGCATGATGGATAAGCATCTGCCTGCATTTCTTAGCATTGAGGACACCATTGATCCTGACCAAATCTTCAACTCCATTTGTAGAAGTGCAGCCCCAAACTTATAAGGAACCTCTGCCATGCCTTACCTTTGCCTACAGACACTCATTACTGTACTGCTCTCCAGCAGTTTGTGAACAAACTGCCTTTTGTTACAAACATTTCAAATTCTGACTCATCAGTCCAGTAGGGTTGCCATCTTTTCTTCAAGTCAAACCCTGAACACTTTAGTGTCGCACAGAATAATTTTTTCATAGTATGCATAGATAAACTATGCATAGATGTTGCTATTAAATAAAGTTTCTAATCATATGGAGTTAAGCGCAAGAGTCCCCCTTTACATCTTAACTCGCAGAGTTCCCTTTCACTGTAAGGGAGGACTCTGCAGACCCTGATGTAAGGGAGAACTCTGGGGACTATAACATAAGGGAAGCTCTGGTGTACAAAGAGGACTCTAATGTGAGGGTTCGGAACACTGTGGCCTCTGGTGTAAAGGGAAGCTCTGATGTAATGAGTGCTCCGAGAACCCTGATTTACCTTAGCATATTAACTTAGAGGCAGGAGAGAGAAGGGGGAGACTTAACGTGTCCGGGTCTCAGACAGTAAATATTTTCTACCTTGTGCTGATTTCCAACCGATCTCTCCCTGTAACAAGCGCCGCTGCGCTGCTGCTCCTCTCTCCCTTTATGGGCGCTTCAGCGCCGTAGTGTGTTTCACCGTAGAATGCATACGGCGCTTACGTGATGACGTCATCACCATGATTCGCTCCAGCCCGGAACGCGGAAGTGTGTCTCATACGGTGCTCCATTTAAAAAATGCTGCAATGTGTTACACCTGATCTCCTGCCTATAAAGGCCTGCATAGGAGATTCAGGTGTTGTTTTATTGCTATCAGTGCCAGCTACTGCCGGCTATTATGGCAAGCTGTATGTCAGTCGTGGAGCAGTGTTCAAGTGAGCTACAGCTTGTAAGCATGGAGGCCCCAGTACACCAGCCACTGCTTGAGCCCCCCTGTTTCAACTGCCATCATAATGTTACCACATATGACATCTGCTTATCAACATGTTATATGGGAGATACTACTGTGCTAAATCCTGCTAAATACTATCTTAACGGCTCAGCAACCTACAATATACTAATGCTATGTCTATCTAATATATGCAGCTATAAATACCTCATCTATACATAATACAAACCTGAGCTATACAGCCTCTCTTATGCAACCAATAATGAGTTATACTCTCAAGCAATACTAATGTCTTAATAGGAAATAATTCAAGTATGCTACTGTAATTACCTACACTACTTTATTGCGTATACGCAGGTGCTATTTTGTTACTATAGTATACAAGTACCCAGTTGTTACTACATTACAACTCTCAAATAATACGAGCTTGGCATAAGTACAAATGTCTTATAGGCCTCAGCCTAATAGTTTGAACTAGTTCTCCTTAATACTTTTTTTGGCTAAGGGTTGATGCTATTTCGTGGCATCCCCCCTTAGTAACCCAATACATCCTTGCATGCTGCAAGTGATATCATTAACCTCCAAACTCCTGTTGCTAGGATCGATGCCTGGGGTTCCTTACTGTAATCACGCGCATGAAGAGGTGTATTGGAATCTAGTCCTTGAAGCTAAAACATATTTTAATCGCTAAGGTCTGTTCGCATGTTGTAATGCTTTCATCCCAAACTCCTGTTGCTAGGAGTGACGCCTGGGGCTAATACTGAGTTGTCGCATACAGAAGCGCATTGAGGTCCTTGTATCCACAGTTGTGATTCACTCCCCCTCCCTCCTCCATCTACAGAGCATAATAAAAACTTTCTACACACCTGAAATTAGCACGTCCCTGCTCCCAGAGGTGTATTTAGGTTTTGTGCTGCCCTAGGCCTGACCAAACTTGTGCACCCCCCTAATTTAAATATGACCCACCCCTTCCTGTCACGGCCACAGCCTGTGTTGTTTAAGACCCGCCCTGAAATTTTCGAGTGAGGACATTAGTTCTGAGGGCCTGGGGAGGGGGGGGGGGGGTAATGGATTCCCTTAATTTACTTAGATTTCCTCTTACTTTCTGGTTGCCCATAGAGCAGGAAGTGAAGGGAAATCTTCGCAATAGGACAGGGATGGTAAAAGTGTTGCCTATAGTTCTACTTTAAGTAAATGGTGCAGCAGAAACATATAGCACAGTGAGGAAGGTTTGTGGTCCAGGGTGACAAAACAGTCAAAATTGGAAACACCCCCCCCCCCCCCCCACAGTTGCGGAATGCCGGCCGCCCGCATACTAGAAGCAGCGCGGACGCTTTATGGGGGCGCTAGACTAATTTTCCTAACAGTGTAGCGCAAGCCGGCAGGGACTCTTTTCGTGCTGCCCCCCTGCAAAGTGCTGCCCTAGGCCTGGGCCTTGTTGGCCTAGGCCAGGATACAGCTCTGCCTGCTCCCCTCCTCCTTGTGTGTGTACAGAACGCAGAAGGAGGAGGGGGGAGCTTTGATCCACTGACACTGTGCTCTGCTGAACCAGGCTGCTGTCAGGGAGGGGGGAGACATCAGATGTGACTCTCTGTGCAGCCCGTGTGAATGATGTGTCCAGGGTTTGGGGCAGATGTAAACACATCATTCAAAAACCGGACTGTCTGGGAGAAAACCGTACAGGTGGCAACCCTAGTCCTAAGGTTTTTGTTTAATTTTTGAAGTCAACCTTAGATTGTAAGCTCCTTGCGGGCAGGGACTGATGTTAATGTATATGTAGCACTACCCCCGAAGGAGCTTCTGGTTTGTTTTGGATGGCATGTTACCTCATGGCTTCTCCGCCGTCTTAGGGGTGTATGGTGAATGTAGCATTAACGGAATGTCCACGACAGGTGTCTTTTTTGTGCTCTTTATTACCCAGCTGGGTAAAAACTAGGGTTGTCCAGATACCGATACTGTATCGGTATCGGGACGATACCAAGTATTTGCGGTAGTACTTGTACTCGCGCAAATGCTCCCGATGCCTGAATAGAATACTTTTTTTGTATTTATCAACATGTTCTGTGAAAATTCTTAGAGTTTTTTACTACTGCGTGACAAGCAAATAAAACATTTTTAATCATTTTTACTCATTTTTATTCTTTTATAATGTCTTGAGTTAGAGTTCTTCATAATTCTAAAGAAAATATCCTTAGTCTGTATTGTGGTTTGAAAACTGTCACATGACATTTAAAAAAAGTATCGGTATTCGGTATCGGCGAGTACATGAAAAAAAGTATCGGTACTTGTACTCGGTCCTAAAAAAGTGGTATCAGGACAACCCTAGTAAAAACGGTAAACTTGTGGTGAAAGGTAAAGTTGAAAGGAGAAGGAGAACAGCAGATTCAGGCGTAATGGTAGGGAAACAGTCCTGCTCCCACGTGTAACACTTCTTGCACCACTCCTGCCTGAGTGTACTTTGTGTACCTGGACAGGCCTCTCTCACTGACCTGGCAGCCAGAGTATCACTCGAACCTTTAGGCCAGGTTCACACCTATGCAAATTGAGTGCGGCTTAAACCGCATCCAATACGCAGAACATTTCTAAATACATTGTTTTCAATGAGGCTGGTTCACATATGTGCGATGCATTCACACTGCACATTGCCGAAAAAACGCGTGCGTATTTTAGGCCTTGCGGTGCGGCTCAGGTGCGAATTCAGGCCCATTATCTTCTATGGGTACGCAGAGGATTCGCAGATGTGTTAATTTCTCTTCAGGATTTCTCTCATTCAGTTCAATACACTTCCCCCCTCCCCTCCCCCTCTCCCAGGTCTCCAAATTCGCAGCTAATCTGCAGCTAAAATGCAGTGGATCTGCTGAACAGCTCTCTTATCTCTCTGCAGAGATAAGAGAGCTGAAATTCGCACCGCACTAGTGTGAATCCGGCCTTAGGGAAAAGTCTCTGCCACAGAACCTCCTGGAATGAACTTGAACCTTTAGGGAGAAGTCTCTGCCACAGACCCTCCTAGAGGTGTTGTTCATGCGCTAAAGGCCTAAAAATAAAGCGCATGTAAGGCACCTGAAAAACTGCATCCCCAGTGTGAAAGCCTGAGTGCTTTCACACTGGAGCGGTGCGCTGTCAGGACGTTAGAAAAAGTCCTGCAAGCATCATCTTTGGAACAGTGTATACACCGCTCCTTCACTGCCCCTGCCCATTGAAATTAATGGGTCCCCACTGCCAAAGCGCTTTTCAGGTGCATTTAACCCTTCTTTCAGCCGCTAGCAGGGGGGTTAAAAGCACCCCACTAGCACCTGAAAAGTGCCGCTAAATCTTTACTTTACTGCCAACACGACCACACTGCGAGTGTGAAAGGGGTCTAAATCTCACCATTCAGCAGTATTGCTGCTCCCCAGTCTGCCACAGAGATCTGGTTCCAGTGTGGAGCCCCTTGTTAAAGCAACCTGGGAGTTCTATAAAGCCCTGACTGCTTCATCTGTTACACCTGAGCTCATTAATCCTCATTGAGCCCAAACAGACTCAATCCATAGCACAAACACCAAAGCAATCAGTGTACAGCATGAACCTGGGACACAAATATATATCCCATCCTGGACACAACCCATAGATTTCCCTGGCTTCCTGTCACACTGGTCATAAGAGTATGTGAGACATTAAAAAGTATGCTTCCCAGAAGCACGGAGTGATGTAAATGGTTCTATGTAGATGTGAAGTACAATATTGATGAAGAAAGATGATTAAAAAAAATTAATATAAAGACACACAACTTACCCAAATCATGGCATAGTCCTGCGATCTGGACACACAGTATGTCTTTCTCATCTATCATTAGATCTGGTTGGCAATCTTTTAAATGCTTTATTAAGCATCCTGCTAGGTGACTCACACTGTGTAAACAAGGACATTTTTTATTCTACTGTTAAGCTGGCCATACATTGATAAAAAAAAATTATTCAGCTTGCATCCAACACATTCTTACATCTATGATAAACGCACAAATGGGCAAATCCTCCCAGCTATTGTATTTTCTGCATGGCTCCTTTGAGTTAACCACTTAAGACCTGGACCTTTTAGGCAGCTAAAGGACCCGGCCAGGTTTTGCGATTCGGCACTGCGTCGCTTTAACAGACAATTGCGCGGTCGTGCAACGTGGCTCCCAAACAAAATTGGCGTCCTTTTTTTCCCCACAAATAGAGCTTTCTTTTGGTGGTATTTGATTACCTCTGCGGTTTTAATTTTTTGCGCTATAAACAAAAATATAGCGACAATTTTGAAAAAAATTCAATATTTTTTACTTTTTGCTATAATAAATATCCCCCAAAAATATATAAAAAATATTTTTTTCCTCAGTTTTGGCCGATACGTATTCTTCTACATATTTTTGGTAAAAAAAAAAAATTGCAATACGCGTTTATCGGTTGGTTTGCGCAAAATTTATAGCGTTTACAAAATAGGGGATAGTTTCATTGCATTTTTATAATTTTTTTTTTTTTTTACTACTAATGGCGGGGATCAGCGTTTTTTTTTTTTTCGTGACAGCGACATTATGGCGGACACTTTGGACAATTTTTTTTTTTTTTTTTTTAGTGTATTTTTGTGCGTGAACTCGAGAGAGAGGAGCCGGACTGCAGGAATTGGCAGTAGGCAGACCCTCCCCCCGGAGGCAATCGCCATCCTTCTCCATGCCCCCGGTGGCAATGGCGGGTGTGAGAGGGGGCCTCCCACTCACCCCACCCTACCTGCTCCACTTGGGAGCCGGACTGGGGCCCAATGGGACCCCAACGGGGCAGAGGGACTCCCCCTATGAGGGAGTGAGGGGGTCTAGCCCACCCAGCCAGCCCCGTAGGTCCTTCGCCTCTCATTTTTTAGGAGACCGCATGGCCAATGTGCGTGCGTGGTAAACCAATTTCGTGTGCGTGCAAGTGTGGTGGTTTTTTGTGGGGGGGGGGGGGGGCGTACTAAGCACAGGCGTACCTTGCATAGCACACCCACCGGGAGCCGGGCTGAGACCACCAAACTCAATTCACATGTAGCCGAGACCGGGATCCGAACCCTTGGCTGCAGAGGTGAACGGCTTGTCAGCGCAGTGCCAATCACGTACTTTGGACAATTTTGACACATTTTTGGGACCATTGTCATTTTCACAGCAAAAAATGCATTGTTTATTGTGAAAATGACAATTGCAGTTTGGGAGTTAACCACAAGGGGACGCTGGAGGGGTTATGTGTTCCCTAATGTGTGTTTACAACTGTAGGGGGGTGTGGCTGTAGGTGTGACGTCATCGATTGTGTATCCCTATAAAATGGATCACACGATCGATGAGGCCGCCACAGTGAAGAACGGGGAAGCTGTGTTTACACACGGCTCTCCCCGTTCTTCAGCTCCGGGGACCGACCGCAGGACTCCAGCGGCGATCGGGTCCGCGGGTCTCGGTCACGGAGCTTCGGACCGTGTCGCGCGCGCCCGGGCACAAGCACAGGACGTACCTGTACATGCCCAGCCGTGCCATTCTGCCGACATATATGTGCAGGAGGCGGTCCTTAAGTGGTTACAACTGAAGCACTAAGCAAATAAGGCTGTGCTTCATGCATGCATCTATATGGCCTAGTTGTCAAGTCTGGCTGTAGTGTGACATACCCAATAGAGTGCTCAAATCTGTTGTGGGAGGCTCCTGGGTAAACATAATAGCAGCCACCGAGCTGTTTGATATACCGCAAACGCTGGAACTGTGGGGTGTCAATAATCCGGACCAGCAGGGGGTGCATCTCAATGTGACCATGGATTGGATCATTGAATATCTAAAACAAGAAAGAGGATACTCAAAATGCTGCAAATCTCATACTAAAAATGTAATTGCCTTTAAGGCCGTGTACACACGGCAGAGATCCTCGACGGGCAGAACACATCGTTCCGCCCGTCGAGGCTCTCTGCCGGCCGTCGAAATCGGCGACCCGCCCGTCGGGAATGGCAACCAGCCATTCATCCAGGCGGGCCGTCGAGGAAATAGAGAGCGTGCTCTCTATTTCTGCTCGACGGGCTTCCCGACGGGAAGCTCGCCGAGACCGTACACACGGCCGAGGTCCTCGCTGGAATGCACATTCCAGCGAGGTTCTCGCTGGTTTTCAGCGAGAACCTCGGCCGTGTGTACGCCGCCTCAGACTTGCTTTCTAACATCTTATTTAATCAGTACTCTTCAGAACACCAAATATCTAAAATAAAAAGAGTAAAAGCTACGTAAACTCATAGGTTCGCCTGATAAACATAGAATATCACATATAATCTTGGACGTCCGCAGAACTTTTTTCGGGGGGGGGTGTGCTTATCTGTGCGAGAAAAGAAAAGGAGAAAAAAGGGCAATTAAGGAGCAGGAGTAACAGCAGCTTGCACAACTAAGTGACTCGTAGTGTTAAAATGTTTTAACGATGCGGTCACCCCCAACCCCGGTACCCCCCCCCCCCCCATCCCAGTGGGCCATCTCTGAGTAAAAAAGCGAGGTTGTGGTCAAACCCCCCTATGTGCAGGAAGCAGGTGTTTTGAGCCATTTGTCCCAAATCTTGTCATACTTGGATGGGCATACCCTGTGCGAATAGACCAGTTTTTTGTATGGCAAAACATTATTAACTTCTGTCAGCCAGTGGGAGAGCTCTGGAGGATCCGGTCTAATCCAAACCCTAGCAATAACCTTCCGAGCTACAAAGAGTGTGTCATGCAGGAAAATTTTGAGGAATTTATTCATGTCCACGTCTGGGAATATGCCAAGCAGACATGGCTTTGGCTGTAGGGTTATGGGGGATCCCATCTGGTCATGCAAGAATCTCACCACCTGTTCCCAGAATGCTTGGATCTTGACACACTGCCATATTAGGTGGAAAAAGGTTCCCAGGGCCTGACCACACATTGGACAGGCTGCGGGATGGTCCCTCTTGTACCTAGATACCCTAAGGGGTGTGAGGTATGCTCTATTAACAATAAAGGTTTGTGTAAGGCGATTCGATAGTTTAGGGGATACAAGTTTACAGGCATCCAGACAGGGGCGGACTGACCATTGGAGTTCTCGGGCACTGCCCGAGGGCCCCATGCCACTAGGGGGCCCCATCAGGGTTGCCAGGTTCATTGAAACCAGGGATGGTATGTCAAAATCTGTGTTTATTTTTACATCTGTCCCTGATATGTTTGAAACTGACATGCTTTTGATGTGAAAATCCTGAGATTTTAGCTGCCCTGCCTCCTGGTGTGCTGGCCCGCTGTAAGCCCGGGGGCCCCATAATCTTCTATTGCCCGGGGGCCCCATGAGTTGTCAGTCCGCCCCTGCATCCAGAGCATCACTCCACTCATCATCCTCCAGGGGGGCCCACCTCCCTTTACCATCTCGATTTCAAAGCATAGGCTGACGTGGTCACCCCAGAAGGGTCAGCATAGTGTGAAATTGGAATATCAACTTTTTGGGGTCTGGGTATTTAATTGCTGCCATTAAGGGGTTATCTGCCAGGGACAAGTCATCCTGAGGGAACTGGGCGCGTGACGTAACTGAGCGTATCGGAAAAGCATATGGTCAGGCAGATCATATTCAGTTTGCAACACATCGAATGACTTTAGGTTACCGCCCCTGGTGGGGGGAGGGCATCGTTTTAAAGTTGCCCATGCTCCGCCCCTTTTTGCCCCCATAGATCCCCCTTTAGAGCAGGCCAGGCCAGGGTCCCCCATAGATCCCCCTTTAGGGTAGGCCAGGGTCCTCCGTAGATCCCCATTTAGGGTAGGCCAGGGTCCCCCATAGATCCCCCTTTATTCTTACGTTTTCACCCATATTCCCTGTGCTACCAGGTTTTCCTGCACCACCAGGTACTCTAGGCTCTTCCTGCATAGAAAATATATATTTAGCCAACATGACCCCCTTTAGAGCAGGCCAGGGTCCCCATAGATCCCCCTTTGGAGTAGGCCAGGGTCCCCATAAATCCCTCTCTTTGGAGCAGGCCAGGCCAGGGCCTCCCATAGATTCCCTTTAGAGCAGGCCAGGGTCCCCCATAGATCACCCTTTAGAGCAGGCCATAGCCCTCCATATAGATCCCCCTTTAGAGCAGGCCAGGGCGGGTCCCTCATGAAATAGATCCCCCTTTACTTAGTCTTCTTACTCTTACCTTTATTTCACCTTTATATTCAACATAATTAACAGGATTCTGCCCCTGCAAAACAAATATAGATTATAAATGGTTAGTTGAGAAACATTTCATGCTAGTCTAATTCTTCCTAATCATTGTGTCTCACATACATAATTCTGTAAACATAGTATTATTAGTTTACATGATTTATATAGCGCCAACAGTTTGCACAGCACTTTAGAACATAAAGGCAGACAATAGATGAATTAGAGGGCCCTGCTCATTAGAGCTTACAATCTAGGAACATATAGGTCATTTCTAAATTAATTGTTTATCTTCTTCAATCAATACCATGTAGACATACAAAGTATTAATTTCTCCTTGTGCAATAGCATTTTTAGGAAAATTCTCTCCCCGCAGTACAATCTACTGACCAGATGAAATTGACTTTATACTTATTAAACAACAACACTTTTTATTTTCTCTGACACTTTCCTTAAAAAGGACATCCAGCCTCCCCACGAAAAATGTAAAGTCAACAGCTAGAAATCCTGCAGCTGCTGAATTTTAATATATGGACACTTACCTGTCCAGGGAGCACGCAATGTCAGCACAATGTCAATCTTTGGATCGGCTGTCGGGTGCAGCTGCCGCCACTCCTGTTAAAGAAATTCAGCAGTGAAGCCTTTCGGCTTCACAGCCAGTTCTTATTGGTCTGGTTGCAGAGGAGGGGGCCAAACTTCTGAGAGACGGATAAACCGAAGTTTCACTTTTGAGTGGGACTCCGCTTTAACATTGGTTTCAAATATATTCACACATTTATATAAATCTCTTACTATTAAATGCCTCACTCAATCTGAGGAGTTCTATAGCAGCACGGTATTGTAAAGCTAGTCTCATGCCGCGTACACACGGCCGTTTTTTGTGATGAGATAAAACGACATTTTAAAAAACGTCATTTAAAATGATCGTGTGTGGGCAAAACGTTGTTTAATGTCTTTAGAAAAACGACAATAAAAAATTCAAACCTGCTTCAATTTTTTATGTCGTGTAACTGTAGGAGCTACTGTCACGTTAAAGTGGACACAGAGTCTGCATATTGGCTGAATGCAGAGCTGCAGAGATTAAATTTAAAAAACAGAGAAAACTGCTTTGGCAGTTTTCTTGTATTTTTCTATATTCACATGGGTCTCTGTGGCTTGGAGATCCTTCAGGCCAGATTCACACCTATGCGAATTGGCTTAAACCGCATCTAATACGCAGAACATTTCTAAATACATTGTTTTCAATGAGGCTGGTTCACATATGTGCGATGCATTCGCACTGCGCATTGCAGAAAAAAACAGGTGCGGCTCAGGTGCGAATTCAGTCCCATTATCTTCTATGGGTACTCAGCTGATTCGCAGATGTGTTCATTTCTCTTCAGGGATTTCTCTCATACAGCTCAATACATTTCTCCCCCACTCTCCTCTCACCCATAACTTCTCCCAGGTCTCCAAATTAGCAGCTAAAACATTGCTAATCTGCTGAACACTTCCCTTATCTATCTGCAGAGATTACAGAGCTGAAATTCGCTCAAGTGTGATTCCGGCCTCAGAGATCTGGGTGGGACGGGATCTCCAACCTGTGTCCAGGTTTTAAAGACAGCATGCAAGCTGCCTTCTCAGGTGCAGACAGATCATATAATGAAGGGCTGGGGCGAGCAGATGAGAGGAAGGAAGGTGAAGAAGCAGTGGCTGTGACTGTCGCTGTGTTGCTGTGTCTCTGTGTTGGGACAGATGCTGTATGCGTTGAAGGACTTCGGGTCCTTGTGCATCCAGGACTGTGGGTCTGGAGGAGCTGACGGTTTGAGGTACCAATACCTGTAGCAGCAGTGCTGTTAAAGACTAGCCAGGTTGCTGTTATTTTCATTTGTCTCTGCATCACGTTTAAACCCCTGCGTGGGATTCCTATGAATGGACTTTTTGTTTTGTTTATCCCCATTTAATAAACGTGGGCTACCAGGCCCTTAACACTAATTGCCTGTTTGCTGTGGACTCACTACACACACCAAAACGCATCTGCCAGAAGAGCTAAACACCCCCAATGTTTACAGTCGTTTTTTTGTGTCATAAAAAATGATCGTGTGTGGGCTAAAACGACGTTTTTAAACCCGCGCATGCTCAGAAGCAGGTTATGACACAAGCTTAAATTAAACAGAGTGCCGTAGTACGTGGTGTACATAACCGTGCTTTGCAAGAGCATTTTCAGAAAACGATGGTGTGTAGGCAACGTCGTTTTTTAAAATTAAGTTTGAAAAACTAAAAAAAAATAAGTTTTTTTTTTTTTTACCACACCAAAAAACGACTGTGTGTACGCAGCATCACAATTACATGTACCAAAAATGGGCAGGTTCAGCAAGAACCAGACAAATTCAGTCTGTGTATAGCGTTCTCTGTTCAAAAGAAGCCAGTTAGACTGGTTCAGGGAGTCCTGCTGTCAGAATATAAAGACCTCAAGTGTGTAGATGGGCAGTTTAAGTCATACTATGCTAGTATGCATGGCAGACTTATCCGAAAACAAAACCCTCCAGCAGCGCGCTGTCACCACTATAGCCACCTCCATCTTCACTTCGTCTTCCTCCCGAGTCCACAGGCTTCGACCACATGAATGGTCGAGCTGCAGTGACATCACTCCTGCGCACATGCACACAGGAGTCATGCCCACAGCACAGAGTTCTGAACGGACGCTACAGTCCATTCAGAGCCCAGTCGCATGCACCGTTGACATTACTGTCTGCTTCTAAAGTAAAAATCTCCTTAGCGGTACATGTTTAAGAAATATTTACTGTACGATGTACCTATAGGTAAGCCTTTTTTATAGGCTTACCTATAGGTATAAAACAAAAAAGTTTACTCCCACTTTAGGACTACTAGGAATATTTACATAGTGATTTGCTCCAGTTCTCTTTTAGCTTAACAAAACAGAAAGGCATTTTCTTTGACCCAGGCTTGCATTAAATTTTTGGGCAGAGCCTGTAAATAAAGAAAAACCCAACACCAATCAAGCAAGCTACCCCTTTAAAGAATAGTACGCCCATGTGCAGCCACCAAAGCCAGCCGCGTGCCACAGCAAAGGCATACAAGGCAGACTGTGCCAAAATCCCAGTTCGAAAGGAGAAGACATGGATCAGCTCATCCCTCCCTCGGCCAGGTAAGAAGGAAGAACAACCCATCCAAACTCCCAGTGTCCGGTCACCTCGATCCCCCGATGGTTCGTTCCAGTGTTGTTGGATCACCGAATCTCACTGGTGGTCCTCAACTGAACTTCCCACCGCCGAACAGCATAAACTTGCTTGGGATCCTTCAAAGACTGGAACCCAGTCGATCACTGGAGTCACGCCACAGTCTCGGCTTCTCCGGGCCAATAAGAAGAGAAGGCCCGAGCTCCGTGTTGCACCCACGCCCGGCCTGGTAGGCCACAACGCACAGGGCGCGGTGATGTACGGTCAACCTAAAGGTGGGTGCCGCACCAGGAACCTGAAGAGAGCCCAAAAACATGGCGTCTGCCCCATAAGTACCCTCTCCCAGCATGCCCAGCGGGCCCAGGCCTCCCGATTGGCTGCTGGGAAGAGCACCCAAGTCCCGACTCCACTGCTGCCGCCTGTCGACTCAGGGTGGCATTACACCCCAAGCACGACAGGATAAACCCACAGTACAGCCAGGCTGAGACAGAAAGCCCTAACCAATCAACTGTGATCAGAGTGACTTTGCACTTCGATCACAGTCGCAAAAATCAAATAGCGTCCATACTTGAAAGTACAGGGGCACTACACACTCCCCCTGCTTGAAAAAGACACTGTCAGGGGGCACTCGTGAGCAGCGAACTGTGATGGCTGCTTGCTAACCTCGCTCCTCCACTGCTGGGCACATCAGCCATAATTAGAGCCTCCAGGAGAGCCCTATTCTCCCCCCTTCCTCTATACCCTCTGCCCGGCAGTCGCACATGGTAAGGCGGAACATGAACACCAGAGCCTCTGCCACGTGATTAACAAGCTCACGCGGAGCTGCGGCCTTCCCGCCGGCCCGACAATCCGGAAGCCGCGGTCTGTAGTATGGAGCCTTCCCCACCACCCCTCTTCGGGGACCCAGACGCTCTGTCCGAGGCTGAGAGCTTACAAGACTTGCAATCAGACCATCCGCCGCCAGCCCTGCGCGATGCTGACCTGCTGGCTAGATTTTAAAGTGATGCTGCAAAGTGAAATTTCTGCAGCCACATCCAAATTGGCAGCCCATTTGACCAGAGAGATCAGGGAGCTGGGCAATCGCACCAATGTTCTGGAAGACAAGATGGACGCTGCTGCTACAGTATATGAAAATCATGAGCAGGACATCTCTGACTTACGAAAAGAACTTGACACGGCTTTGCTGAAGCTGGAGGATTTTGGAAATCTCTCTCGTCGGGGCAATCTGCGTCTACGTGGCCATTAATGACCTCACCTCCACCGCCACGGCACTCTTCCAGGAATTGGTGCCCGCCTTGCCGATCGAGCGTCTAGAATTCGATCGTATACACAGAGCCCTGGGACAGACCGATAAAGTCGGATGGCCCCACCCAGGGACATTATAATAAAGTTTACTTTCTACCGCACAAAGGAAACACTTTTGCCGGCGGCTCGGGACAAACGTGATCTTTGCTTTTAGGGTAATCCCTATCAACTTTTTGCAGATCTGGCACCCTCCACCATACAGAAACAACGTCTGATGAAGCCCTACACATCGACCCTTCTGAATCATCAACTTAAATATCAATGGGCTTTCCATTCAAGCTTACCTTCACCCACAAGGTAAGCCGTTGGAAGCCGTAACCACACGGTTCACAATCCGGAGGAGGCAAAGTCAACTCTGGAAGCGCTGCACCTTTTACCCCTGTGGGTAAACAGCCCGGCGCAGAATTCCAGTGGACATCCTCCTTCCAGCCAGTTGGGTCATATTTGGGAGAAAGTTGGAAGCCGCAAGCGCTCCCTCCCTGGTACCTCCCCGCAATCAGGATCATCACGTTCTGACCCAGGTTGAAACATGAGTGGGTAAGCCTTTTATTTTATTTTTTTGTCCGGCTTGGCCGTCTGGTTGGGAGTCGCCTGACCTTCCTTCCCGGTATACCGGTCTTGACTGCCTTGCTGTTGGACGTTATGCCCCTTGGTTCTACCCTTCGGTTTCCATTTGGTTTGTGGCCTTGCCCTGAATGATGCGAACAGTTTTGGCCTTTGATGCCCTCCTGGGATTCTCCTTGTTTGAGACGTGAACTACACCATTCCTGTTGGTGCCAGATTACGTGCCCCAGGATTCCTGCCCCCCTTTTACTTTAATTTTTTTTCACTTTCCCTGCCTCAGCTACGTGTTTTGCCATCTTTACGCACTTGTATTTCAATGGCCGATGGACACCCTGCCATGGATGTTACCTTGGCAATATTTTGTTGCCGTAGACTTACGCTCTTTGATTTTTTACAGCCAGTTTTTATGCCTGGGACACTTCTGACCTGTGGGCCCACTTAGTTGGTTGTTTAAAGTTGGATGGGCCTGTAATTTAGAGCGGCTCTATCTCCAGTGGTGGATGTTGCTGCCTTTTTTTTTTATTTATTTATTTTTTTATTGTTGTTGTTGTTGTTGTTAATTTTTTAATTTTTTTTTGAGGGCAATGCATGTTTTAATGTTGTACTTCTGTTCCTAAATTGTGCTATGTTACTGTAGTTATTGGGATACTGTTTATGTTTTTACTATCCCTGTCTCCCCCCCCCCTCTTCTGTATTGTTTTACTGTATTGTGTGTGTGTGTGTGTGTGTGTGTGTGTGTGTGTATGCATTATATGTGGGTGTTTTTGGTTTATTTCTTTATTTTTACTTTTATTTTATTTTTCCCCTTAATAAACTCCCACCTCCCCTGGCCGCTTTGACGGCTGCTCACCCCCCTCCTGGATGTTTTTATTACTTCCCATGGTGCAGCCATGTGCCCAGTGGTAGGGCCACCCCCCATGTGTATCCTTCCTAGTAGGATGCGTCCACCATATGTTTGTACCCTTGTTGCATTATGTGCTTATGCTTCAGTTTCTCTTCAAACTTTCCCTTTCCTCTTTCTCTTCTTCCTTCTCTTTTTCTTTTCATGGACTCGGGCCTCTCGAATGATCATGATCTTTGATGGTGCGACCTCTGCTCATCAGTCATTGCTGCGGCTCACCCTACTATGTCTAATATGGCTCTGAGACCCTTGAAGATCTTTTCCCAAAACATTCATGGCTTCAATTCCCCTGCCAAAAGGTCCAAAGTGTTTCACATCCATCTGAAATCCCAGGCTGTAGATGTGGTCTGCCTGCAGGAGACACAGTTCCCTCATACCTCTCCCCTCATTACCCAACCTTTTTTTCTGCGTCTGCTACTGAGAAACATAGGGGAGTGTTGATAGCGTTTCGATGTGACCTACTTTTCATCTGCTCTCACAAAATTTCTGACCCTACAGGTAGATACTTACTTTTACAGGGGACCATAGGGGATCAGGAGGTGACCTTGGTGGGGTATTATGCCCCAAATAGGTTTCAACATAGATTTTTTTATTTTTTTTCTCACCTATTGCAAGTTGTCTCACGACACCAGAAGGGCATTCTCCGCCTTATGGGAGACTCAAATTTGACACTTAATTCTTCTCTTGACAGGCACTCTCTGAGTGGTGTGGCCCTGGCCTCTGATGTTCCATTGAAAACGAACATGTGCTCTCTTCTACGGAACCATAATTTAGTGGATGTCTGGTGGGAGCTTCACCCCAGGTCACGAGAATACACTTTCTTCTCGAATCCCCACCAGAGCTCCTGTAGAATTGACCATATATTCATCACCCACCTTCGATACTTGCCATTGATCAAAAGGATTTCCATCCCAGTTTCCACCTGGTCAGATCATGACCCTTTGGTTTTGTTGGTGACCCTTGTGGACCGTCTGAGATCTGCCTATCAATGGAGGCTAAATGAGTCCCTGCTCACCACGCCCCCTTTATACAAATAGAATCACATATTCAGTCATTTTTTGGAGAACCTGGGTTCAGTGACCTTGGCGTGTCCCTCTGGGAGGCCCATAAGGCCACTATTAGGGGTCTGATCTAAATCGCCGCCTCCAGAAAATGGGATAGGGAGAGGAGGGTGCAGGAGCTGACTTCTCGCCTGGCTCAAGCTGATGCAGCATGGAAGGCTCGGCAAACTGTGGCTACACGTAAGGCCCCGCGATATTCTGGCGACCGAGCTGGATCTCCTTACCAGTGAGCAGGCTGAAAAAGCCTTACGATGGGCCAGACATAGATTCTATACTAGTGCTAACAAACCCGGACCCATGTTGGCCTGGAAACTTAATTCAGTGGGTCGTTAACACAAACCTATCCAGTTACGTGTCAGGGGTGGTGGCCTCACCTCCGACCCCAACAAAGATCACAGCAGAGTTTGCTTCCTTCTTGTCTGAATTGTATAAAAAAAAAACAGATTCATTTGATCCAGAGCGTGCAGTAAGCTTTTTTTTCAACATCTCCACCTCCCCTCTTTATCCACGACGACCCGTGACACTTTGAACGCAGATATTTCTGAGGAGGAAGTTGGCAGGGCTAATAAGTCACTAATACCCTCGAAGGCCCCTGGCCCGGATGGGTTCCCGGGAATTTATTATAAGAAATTTGCCACCCTCTTGACCCCCCCCATCTTGTTGCTTATTTTAACTCACTGAAACAGGGTTCTTGGCCTTTTCCAGAATCCCTTAAAGCTTACATTACAAAACCTTGGATGAGGTCAATGAGTCTCCGGCGTTCAGAGCCATCTCCTTGTTGAACGTGGACATGAAGGTTCTGGGGAAGGTTTTGAGCACCCGTGTCAATACATACCTTCAATCCCTTATACATAGGGACCAGGTGGGTTTCGTCCCAGGCAGGCAGGCGGGTGATAATATCCGCAAGGTCATACACCAGGCTTTTTACTGTCTCTCGATATATACAAAGCATTTGATTCCCTTTCTTGGGACTAAATAGAATTTTGTGCTCACGCAGTGGGGCTTTGGTGGGGATTTCCTGGCCTGGATTAAAGCCCTATACTCGTCCCCTGCAGCATCAGTTAAATATGCCGTTTTTTTCTCGCACCTTTCCCGATTTAACGGGGCACAAGGCATGGCTGTCCATTGTCTCCAGCGCTTTTTATTCTTGCGCTGGAGCCTTTGGCCATGGCCCTCCGTGAAAAAAAGGATTTTTAATAAACAGCTTACTGTAAAATCCTTTTCTTGAAGTACATCACGGGACACAGGTGCATAGCCATTACATATGGGTTATATGGGTACCTTCAGGTGATGGACACTGGTGTAATCAATTCCACAGGAAGTTTCCTCCCTATATAACCCCCTCCCACTGGGAGTGCTTCAGTTTTGTAGCAAGCAATTCCTCCGAGGTTACACAATGTTCCCCAAAAGAGGGGGTGGGAGCTCTGTGTCCCGTGATGTACTTCAAGAAAAGGATTTTACAGGTAAGCTGTTTATTAAAAATCCTTTTTTCTTTATCGTACATCACGGGACACAGAGCGCATAGCCATTACATATGGGATGTCCCAAAGCAATGCTCCATGAAGGGAGGGAGACCGTAAGGCCAAGAATAGCCAAACAAAAAATTATCAGGAAGTAAAGTAGCTCCACCACAGAAAAAAGGGGGCGTGAACCGGGCCAGAGGATTCTATACTGCCGCCCATAGGACTGCCTGCCCAAATGCTGCGTCCGTACCCTTTGCAACGTCCAACTTATAAAAATTTGTAAACGTATGTACGGAAGACCAGGTTGCCGCCTTGCAAACCTGCGCCATAGAGATCTGATGGTGTGCTGCCCAGGAGGCACACATGGCCCTCGTAGAATGGGCCTTAACTGATAAGGGAGGTGGAACGCGCTTCAGACCATAGGCCTGAAAAATCAGCTGCTTAATCCACCTAGCCAAGGAAGACTTGGCAGCCGGCTGACCCTTCTTGGGGCCATCCGGAAGAACAAAAAGCACATCTGTTTTCCGAATCTTCTCTGTAGCCTTGAGATAGACCCTCATGGCTTGAACCACGTCCAAAGTATGAAGCAGTCTTTCCTCTCTGGACTGGGGAGTAGGAAAGAAGGATGGTAGGACTAGGTCCTGATTCAAGTGAAAACTGGATATGACCTTAGGAAGGAAAGAAGGTTGAGGCCGCAGAACCACTCTGTCCTTATGCAGAATCAGGTATGGCTCCCTGCATGACAAGGCTGCCAGCTCGGAAACCCTTCTGGCCAAAGCCATAGCCACCAAGAAAACCAACTTTCGGGTTAGAAGCACAAGAGGGATTTCTGTCAGAGGTTCAAACGGCTGTCTTTGTAAAGCTGACAAGACCAGATTTAAATTCCAGGGGCAGAGGGGAG
Organism: Rana kukunoris; assembly: GCA_029574335.1. Classification (NCBI taxonomy): domain Eukaryota; kingdom Metazoa; phylum Chordata; class Amphibia; order Anura; family Ranidae; genus Rana; species Rana kukunoris. Next base: position 132,199,425 of record CM056060.1, on the reverse strand, counting down.
CTCTAATAGGGGGATTCACATGCAAGACCCCTGCAAGAAGGTTTTCATAAGCGAATGGGTGGCCAAGGGTCTTTGAAACCATATCGATAAAGCCGACACCTGCCCCTTTAGAGTACTAAGAGCCAACCCTTTGTCAACGCCAACCTGGAGAATCGCAAGATCCTGTCAATAAAAACTTTCGAGGATGCCATTTTTGAGACTCGCACCACTCTCCACATAGTCCTCCAGACTCTGTAATAAATATTTCTAGAGACTGGTTTCCTAGCCTGAATCAACGTAGATATGACCTGAGCCGAGAGGCCTCTGCCCTTAAGAATTAGGGATTCAGCCGCCAAGTCGTCAAATTTAGCTGCTGTGAAGCAGGGTGGCAGATTGGCCCTGATACAGTAGATCTGGGCGCAGGGGGAGCGGCCACGGTGCCCCTACTGACATCCTCACGATGAGTGCATACCAAGCCCTCCTGGGCCAGGCTGGGGCCACCAGGATCACAGGCCTGCGCTCCACCCTGATCCTCCGTAGAAGGCGGGAAATCATCTGCAGTGGAGGGAATGCATACAGGAAGAAAACTGGTGCCAAGGGCAAACCAATGCATCGGTCCCGTAGGCCGAGGGATCCCTGGCTCGGGATATGAATTTGTCCAACTTTTTTTGTTGAATCTCGTTGCCATAATGTCCACATCTGGAACTCCGAATCTTTGCAAATCTCTTGGAATACCTGGGGATGAAGAGACCACTCCCCAGGGAGCAACTGTTGACGACTCAAAAAATCTGCTTGAGGAATTGTCTATTCCTGGGATGAACACCGCCGAGATGCAGGGTACATGGGTTCGGCCCATGAGAAAATCAGGTTTACTTCCCTTTGGGCCGCTAGGCTCCTCGTGCCCCCCTGGTGGTTTATGTATGCCACCGCAGTGGCATTGTCGGACTGTATATCCTTACTGGCAGACCCTGAAGGGGAAGAGTCCAGGGCGACCAGGGCCAGCCGAGCAGCTCTGATCTCTAGGATATTGATGGGAAGCAGTTTTTTCTGCCTCCGACCACACTGCCCCTGCTGGGTCAAGTCCTTT